>JASWJB010000100.1:0-127469 GCA_032433595.1 Conoideocrella luteorostrata
CAAGCTCTTGTAAATCACTTTTCAATAAATATGACCATTTTTTAATATCCTCAGACTCAGAGGATTAAGCACTTTCTATTGGGATTAAATTCTGGCTTTTTAGGCCAAAAACCAAGTGCTGTATACCGCAGGTTCTGGGGGGATTTTCGCGGGATGGGTCGTGTAATTTTCACACCCCCTGGACATGTACTCAAAATACGGCAAGCAACCCTTCTGCCGCGAGCCTTTTCGCAATACCATGATGTGGGCAAAGGTTTCCAATATGTCCCTTGCAGACACAATGCCAAATGCAACATGCTGGCAGAATACCAAACATGTGCTTCTCAACCTTGGCGTGTCCGTCCTTTGTCCTTTCTATGCGACGACGTAATAACCCCAGATCGGTTATCACTCTCCTGAGACGACTAAAGTTCTCACAATGGCGCCGAAAATAGGGGTCTCTGTCGCCGGAGTCCGCACAGGTAAACGGGGTGAGGGGCACATTTTAAGCATTACAGCCCCTGACGAAACAAGTAGTGCGCGTTAACAGTGGCGGCTGGTCCCGCCACACTGGAGCTTTGGGAATTAGAGCCCTGCAGCAGCCAGCCTATTGTGAGTTTTGCTCCCGCACAGGCAAGGTGTTGACAAATTAATTGAGACATTCAGGGCAGCGGTAGAGTGGCCCCGATGTCTCAATTAATCTGTCAGGAGTGTGACAGGTTCCAAGGCGGGCAACTACTAGTTAGGAGGCGAGCAGCTCACAACCTTGGGCGGCGCCGACGTTCGACGTCGATCATTTCTTGTCTGGCGTAAAGGAGCCACCCAAAGTTTGGCTTGGCAAACACAAACATAGTCCTTACTACAGAGTAACTACTCCGTACAATGACTGCCCAATTGACTTATGCTACGTAGACAGCGAGAATTGCCCCTGATCCATCCAGCACTCTAGACGCGGCATGCATCAGTCAAGTTCACGCACTCATTCCACTGGCTCACGTCGCCCGTGGCCATGGCTTTTGGGTTCGCCGTGACTTACCACCTGGCATCAAAAAAGTCTCGGCAAATACGTCTGCACGAAGACCAAAGTTTACAATAGCACGCTTCACATATTCAGTTACAAGTTTCACATGCGGAAGACTCCATCTGGGCCAAAAGTACAAATTGAGCCGACGAATAACTGCCCTATTAAATGTTTAGATTCTGTTGAAGTGTACTCTGTACTCCGTACTCCGTAGGCCGACCGAAATATGCGGAACTTGCAATTCACCGTCACCGCAAGGCCATCCTCAGGCTAATGCCGGAAATTTGACGTCCCTAACCCACAGACGGCAAAAAATAAAATAAAATTGCAAGACATCTCCTGCTATGTAAAATGAAAAAGTATATATTCTGTTGAACCATAAATGCACCACGCCTGAGCCTCATGACACATTAAATTATTGCAACGTTTGCCCGGGACCAGTCCCACGGGTGACACCACGCCCGTCTTTGCCATCATCTGTAAACGTTAGTGGTCGGCAATTCGATGGGAATGTTTGCGGGGCCGTGACCCGCAAGCTCGTTCACATGAGTTCCGTGCAACTCATTAGGTGCCTGATGGACAGGTTTCGGTTCGGTTTGCGACTGTGGCTGGTAGTGGTGCTTCCGTCGTCGCCACCAAAGGAAGACACCGATGATAGCAGCAAGCGCAACTACGGGAATCACAACTCCTATTGCTACTTTGGCGCCAGTAGAGAGTCCGCCCGGCTCTCCTGCGCTTTGTGATGGATTGGAAGTTGACGACCCCCCGGAGCTTGTATCTGTTGTAGAGGCAGTCGTCTTCGCAGTCGTCGTCGTCGCGGTCACCATGTCGCTGGATTGATAGACCATGCGGACGCCAAACGCGTTCAATCCACCTGGTGCTTGGAGTCCAACAGATTGCGTCGTTGTGACTCCATTGGCGACTGTTGTTAGGGGAACGTAGAAATTCGAATCTTTTGGGGCTATCCAAGTGCAAAAAAGGGTGGACCAGATACTTGACAGCGTACTTGTAGTGACACAGCCCAGCCGAATCGATGGATCGTTGACGGTCGGACAGCACGTCACAGTCGTTAACGAGGCTACGCCGGTGTTGTCATGACAGGCGCTGACGTAGCCAGCCGGACAGACATATCCAGGGGAGAAGTATGCGTCGGTCTTGAATCCAGAGGGCATGCAGGTTTTGCTAACATCCACCATCATCAGGAACCCCGAACGGTATATTCCTGAACAGTCATCCGGACGGGTAAACGTTGTGGTGAGAGGATTTGGAGCAAACGACGTGACGACAGACGGAGTCTGTTTGGTAGAACCGGACATGATGGGATCTGACAGAGCTATGGATCGTAAGTGAACGAAGGATGTTGCTGCGAGCTTTTCTAGACGCTCAAGAGTCGGCTCGAGTCGAACTGGCTGGGTAACTAAATGAGGCGTGTATCGACTCGATAGAGGTGAGTAGAGGACACCCGAAGACGGCCAGTCGCGCCGGCAACGATGGCTCAGTCGACGACTCGGCTTTGGCAACGCGCAAGGCTTACTGCAGTCGCAAAGTATCGTGAGTTGTTGGAGAATACAGGCTAACGAGCCAGAACGACGGCTGACAAGACGCTGATGGGAAATACGGCCAACACAGCCCAGAGCCCTTGTCCAGACCAAGGTGATTTATTGTGGATCCTGACGACTTTCTAGTAGTTTTGCTACGCGCCGGGCTCAGCATTTAGTATGCTGACACCCATGCGGAGAGATGAGAGGAGAGCGCCTTCAACCAAAAGTAAGGTGCATAATCATCAACACTTCACCCACAGGCAAGAAGCCAGCCATGTTACACTGAAGATTATAGTCGAACAGACACGCCATCCCATGCGACACTTGACAGTCAAAGCGTCTGTTCAGAGTGAGAAAAACGAGAGAGCCTTTCGGTTTTCTCTCCGGACTCAGAAACAGCGCATTCGCTCATCAACGACCAAGGACGCACTAGTTCGTCCATCGCGGCAACGAGCAACAGCGCTACGGATTAGCACAGCCCCACCACCGTCGTCCCCCGTGCCACTTTTTCTCAATCATGGTATTTACATCACGCAACAACAGCTTCCATATGCTGGCGGGATTGCTTTCTTCACCATGGAACGATCTCAGCCATCATCGTCCAACTTGATGGGTACGTATCTACATCGTCCGAATTTGTCGTAGGAGCAACGAACCATATTTCGCATTTATACCTGACCCCCAAATCGCTACCCCAACGTGAGAGATCTGATGTCAATACCAACATCCTCGACGCAACACATTCTGCTGTTGAAGGAACGCATAATCCCAACGTTGTTTAAGCCCGTCCTTTTTATTTAAGAGAATTTCCAAGAACCATCTCAATACGCTTCGAAATGGAGCCTCAACAGAAGCGTTTCTTGTGTGTCTTCTAGTCGCTTATCCTTCGCTGTTTTGAGGACGAGGCCTTCAACACCCCCCCTAGTCCACTCGTCACTGTCAAAATAATATGTCAATCTCGCCCGACATCCGACTACACTAACAAGTGGGATAGACAATCATAACCGCCTAGTGGCTGATATTCTCACTCGCTACCGCACCCTTATGATGCTTGCTACTGTTCAAGCTGAAGGCGAGCGGAACAATGCGAATCCCGAAACCATGGCTGTCACCGGTATTTCGATGAAGATGGAATTTGACGGATTGGTGAGTTTTCCTCTAGCTTTTCATGCGGACATGCTGTAGTTCCATTGAATGGAGAAACACACTGCTTGCATCAGATGCCTGCTCCTAGCTATTGATTCATCATGCTCATCATGTGTAGAACTCGTCCATCAAAGAACTTCTTACATTGTCTCGCAAAATCAAAGAACTGTGGGTATTTGGCCCTCTCGGCCAAGGCGATCCAGATAGAAAAGCAAGGGAGGCTCAGATTGAGCAGGACGTATCGCAAGTAGCAGATTTGTTGAATACGCTGGAGGACGGAGAAATGAGGAGGCTGGCGGAGAGGTGGGGTGGTTCGTGGAGCGTCTTGGAGAAAGACAAAGAGGTTACTGTCAAGCAATGATACCATTGGCGGGACATTCATAATACACGATGATGACAAAAATAGGATGGTATGGCGTTAAGGATGATCGGTTGTCAGGAACAGCTCACATTACTCGTATGCAACATGAATTGAGCGTACATCAGGTATCCCTTCAAGCTGTCATGCTATACAAATCATTACTATTCTAGGGAATTGAATCTATGCATATTACTTCGCTGTTATCTGTCTTGAGGACTACAATCTCAGCCCTCACCTCCCTCTGGGTCCTCTTCGTCCTCATCGCCCAGTGCCTTGTCCACATCCTGCTGCATACTTCCCGCATCCGCGTCCTTGTTCAGCTCCGCAACCTTCACGCCTCCGGCCGTCAGCCACAAGAAGTGGTTCGACTTGAACTGGTCGATTTGGTTATAAAAGCCGTGGAACCTGCCATCGAGAGTTAGTCACGACTAATAAATACCGCAAACTGCAGTCAACGCAGGCAACTAATAAGCTCGGCGCGACAACAAAAAACAACTCACGTATTCTCCTTCTCCTCCACTTCAAATATCCGACTGTAGATATACTTGTTCTTGAACGCCAACAACCGATCCTCGTACTTGTCAAAGTCGATCTCCGCCTTTCCCAGAGTACTGCTAGCTCGTTGGTTGTAGTTCTCAAACATGGGGCGTTCCAACAGTAGCCCCAAGCCAGGGGCCTTTGGAATTGCCATCTTCTGCAGCTGATAGCTCTCGGCAACTCGATCGAGAGTTGTGCCGCAGCGAACCATGAGTGATGCCAGACCGACCATCTTGCGAATCTGGTGCATCATGAACGATTGACCGTGGACTTTGAGCGACAGCCATTCCGTGTCGCCGATGATAATGGGCTTGGGGTTCACGACAAAGGACTTGATGTGTCGACGGGCGGATGGGTCAGAATAGGCCTTTTGGACGGTGTAGTTGTGGAAATTGTTTGTGCCGGTGTATTTGTCCAGGACAGCTTGGAGCTGCTGGAGACGGGTTTCAGAGACGCGGTAGCGGCGCTTAGCGGCGATGTAGGTGGCCTTGATGTCGCGAAGGGCGAAATCAATGGGGCCGAGATCGCGGTGTTTCGGTTTGTGGGATTCGAGCTGTACCTTTTTGTGCTGTTCCTCTGTACTGGAAGATTCGCCGTTGGCGGTGGTGTCTGTGGGCTTTTCGGTGGCGGCTGCAGCCTCCTTCTGCTGCTGCCGCTCGGCGGTTTTGGCAGCTTCATACTCCTCAGCCTCCTGGGCATGCACTTTATCCATCAGAACGGCCCTCAGCTCGGGTTCTAGACCTGCAAGAATGGGCTTGATTTCCTTTTCTTCCACTTCGGCCCAGAAATCCTTCACATCGGCCAATTTCGCGCCGACGTCTTCCTCGGCACCGTATTCCTTCGTTAATTCCTCGACCTTCTTGCCTAGATATGTCTGCGGGTGTGGCGGCAACAAGCAGTAGCTCGGCAAAAGGTACTCGTACCATCGCGAGTCGCAGTACTGGTAGCAATTGAAGCTGTTGTTTGTCCTCTGGATGCCCCATACCCGAATCTGATCTGGTAATTTGGCGTTGATCTTGTCCACGATATCCTCATCCTCGATAATTAGCTTCAAGCTGATCACATTTCCGGCAGCATGGACCCCTTTGTCGGTTCGGGCGCATCGCGCAAGACTCGATTTACGAGGATCATCAGCATTGGCCTTTGAAATAGCCTTGGCGTCGATGAACGCCCTGAAAAGATCCCTCTCAATGGTAGGCTCGTCACCATTAACCTGCATGCCCTTGTATCCAGTACCTGAATATCCGATCATGACCGCAACCTTGCGCTTTGGTCGTCGCTCCTCAGAGGCAATTTCTTCCTTGGAAAAGGGATTCTTGCGATCGGATTCGCCGGATTCGCCTGTCTTGTCGCTCATCTTCCGCCGCTTGAACTCGCGCCAGTCGTCATTCTTCTGGCGCTTCTTGTCGTTCTTTTGCTGACGGCTATAATCTAGTCAGCGTCAGGATCAATGCTTTCAAAAAGAAGTGGCCCAGAAAGACTCACCTCCATTCTGCCCGTCCTTTCTCTCCTCGCTTTTTGCCATCACGGGTTTGGTCATTAGACTTCTGGTCCTCGGTGGTAATGGTGGACGAGGGAGCAGCATCATCAGAGTGGGGTCTGTTCTCGTTCGTAAGGGAATTTTGCTCCGCATTAGGGGCGCTGGCCTCAGCAGAGAGAACATCGCTAGCCGCCATAATTGCATCAAACTGCCAATATTATTTGGTTTGATGGTTGTATTGACCTTTCCCTGTGGACCATGATTCACTTGTCAATTGGCAAATACTCCGTAGAGAAATTTCGATTTTCCAAGTGGGGCCTTCGGGCGATAAGATAACGAGCATGTGTTTGTCATTCAGTAGTTGGCGTAGCATGTGTCCCTGCCGCAAATGCCTTTCCACAGACACGGACGCAGTTGCAGCTAGAGCACAGCGCAGATTGCGACGATTGGCTCTGATAGCATCGCGGCGCTCCTCGGGAGACTGGTTCGTACCACTTTACACCACGCTGGTGTCCGCACTGATGGACATATTTCCATGACCGACACATGATTGTTGGGCTTGTCGCGAGTTGTTGAAGGATTTTTATTTGAAACTTAACATCCTCGACTCAAAATGTTTGATGTTGCATCTCTCGTATAGCTCTCCTCGCATGATATTGTCCATGTAGCACTCCCCCAGAAAATAGAAATCGTCTTTAATCGGCCGTATCACATATGGCACTTTACCACCATTCAGCACGCAAACACGATCACCTATACCAGCGCATGCTGGCCCTAATCCTATAGATCCTTCTTGCGTACGAAAAATGCGCCTAGAACGGCAAGCATATCGCACAACTCGCGCGTATCTTTCCCAGTTTCCATTAAAGCCTGCCAAGTCCGGAGGTGTAACGGCTATGCGTCTCTGACCAGTGCATTTGAGTATGTGGTTGATAAATGCAAGGTAGTCGGAGTAAAACACCAACCTCTGGTTTGCGGTAAGCTGATGAACAACCTCTCCACCGATTGTGTGGCCGCCGGTTAGTGTTCTGCATAGCTTCTTGAAACAAAGCCGAGATCCATCCGGTAGATTCGATGGATCAGATTCGGTCCACAACGCCACCATCAAATCTGGAAAAGGATGAAGAGAACCATACTCATCAAGCGATATAGGGTGGACATCACTTATGGATATAATCTCTTCGAATATGATGCCCCGAGCTGTCATTTGTCGCCGGGACGGGAACGACACTTCGGAAGCCTGCTGCCCACCAGCAGACCATATTTGGCGGTCTAGAAATGACACAGACCTGTGCCGGGGCCAGTAAGGCACCCATGAGGGAATGTCGTCTCTGTGTTGATAAGAATCTTCATGTCGCACATTAGACAGAATTCGAAGCGCATGAGCGTCATTTACTGCGGCCATGACGACGTCAATGTAAACTTCCGCGGTATTCTTCCTATAGTCAGGCTCTACAGTCCGGCCTGACAGCCTGTAATCTTGCAATGACAATAGTCCGTACACAATATCTCTGGGATCCGTTGCTTTTCGGGTGCCAAAAATCTCGAGATTTTCTAAAAGGGTGCTTTTCCCCGCATAAAAATATAGTTGAGCGGCGAGACCACAATGCAAGGCTTTTTCCATCCGTTGGTTACAGGAGCTATATTGCATTAGCCGATTGATTTGCAATCCCAAGATAGCTGCTGCTACGCTAACGCGCTCCCAGGAAATCTGATATGTATCGATAAGAATATTGCCCTGCTGTGCAAGAACTATTTCCTGCACGCACCAAATCCTTTCGAACCAAGGTCGCGCATAGAAACAAGAAATTGATGACCAAGTTTCGTTGTCAAAGGCACTCTCTAGTGGCCCATTTGCAGCCAATCTAACTTTTTCAAGATGCTTGAAACTCATGCCTTCGGACAATTTCAGGCCTTGGGCTTTGGCATAGTCCATGCAACGTTCATAGATTGAGTTCAGAGCTCTTACGGCTAGATGTGCTTGCTCTCCACGATCTCGGCCAAGCCAGACCACAACCGTCGAAGCTTGGCTAAAGACACGTTGCATCAGTGAAACCTGCTGATTGCGCTCGAGCAGATCATGCTGGTTAATACAGATCGCATCGGCCCATAATGACCGTGAAGTCTGTGGCAGCCTCATTTGCAGCAACGCATCATGCAGGTTTTCGGGGATTGTTATGCCCTCTCCTTCCCAGCTGATTCGACTTTTGAAAATCTGGTCTCCCCATACATAAGATATGGCCTCGAAATCCGGTTCATTGGATAGATCTGATGTTATAAGGCGGATCTCTAGAGGCTCTTTGCCTAATCCCGGTTGTAACTCGAATATTCTAATCTCCTCGCCAGTGAGACGGTTCGAATAGATAGCTGACATTGCCGGCTAGATCTTACTACTGACTCAAATAAATGAAGAAGTAGATAATATTTCCCTGATATGCTTTAAAAACGGTAAGGAGGTGCCAGACTTCTCAAGCTCCAGGCTACAGCATCAACGCGGTTCGGCAAGGCGGGAGGCGGGGAATAGCGTGTCTCACTCTAAAACACGCACTCGTCTAACTCGTCGCGTTTGCTCTTTCGAAGTAACTCTAACCTTAAGAGTTCACGTTGGAGATGATAAGATGTTCTAGGAATTCTGCTTTTGCGCTTGCGCGCCCAAGGCCTGCAGGGAGAGTAAATGCAGCGCAAGGGGATGTCATCCACTTGGCAAGATAGAATCGTAGACTCTCAATGTGCTTCGTACCCACCAGATTTGTCTGTTCAGATTTTGGGTGAGCCAAATTTGGCTCCTATTCAGGCAGCAGCGGTACTTAAACACTACATCCCCGCCACGGAACACAGCCACAGTCACGTCTAAATATAGCAGCCTGCTACTCCCTTTATTTAACAAAAAAAAGGGACATTCATTTAAAGTAAAAAAACACTCTTCCAAGCGCCACTTGAAAATTAAGCCTCCGAATGTTCGGAAGCGTCACCCATTTATTGGTCAGAAATACGCTCCGTATTCTTGGGAGTGAGTGATTGCGCCTTTCATGGGGAATGCAAACTCCGGCTGCCCCTAGACTTTACCTCGAGCGCAAAGCGAATGTCATTAACTGGCATTGTCAGGTATGCGAAGTCTTGAACTTCCTAGGCTACGATAAAGTCTTGGGCTAAGTCTTAAGACGGGACCCGGCTCAGCCAGACGGATGCCCATGGCGGTCGGACGCAGGTCGAGCATAACGCGCTGGATGCCGCCCGCGCCTTCGCGTCACGGGAGGTGGCTCGCGAGGCGGCGACCAAGACCCCGGAGAAGACGCCGGTAAGGCAGCTCCCACTGAATCCCGGCAACACCGTCGAGCAGAATGGAACAGGTCCGGGAGCAGGAGAGGGCTGAGCGGGAACGGCTGGATCGAAACCTGGAGATCAACGAGGCTATCGTCACGGCGGCCTCCGTGACCCTCGAGATGACTGAACAGCGGAAGAAGTCTTCGAAAGATTCGTCCGATACCACCCAGAATGAGATGCGAGGCATGGATGAGGCAAGCTGGGCCGTGCTTGAGAAGCACTGCGACGCCGTACACCCGCACAAGGACAAATTGCAGAACCAGATCACCCAGCTTCAAACGCGGAAATTAACAGACACGATCCAGTCGCAAATGATCGAGTCCTACATGGAACAGGTCAAGACCAGCCGCAGGTTCCTCAAGCGGGTGACCAACCCCACCACCAAGACTGTTGAGGACGTTACAGCAAAGAAAGTTTTAGAGGATTACAGAATGTGCTATGTGGTCAGCTACAACCTGGTTGGGAACCATCCACCGGAGGAGGTGGACTACAAAGCCATATGCGAAGACTACGAGATCGACTACGATACGTTCTCCATGTTCCCTGGGAAGAATGTGCAGAGACTAATGCCACATCAGATTGCAGGGAAGCAAATACCCTTCCCCCTGATGGAGCTTGAAAAAAAAAGGGATTTCGAAATGATTATTTTGAGATGAGGGGTTTATATATATATTAAAAATGATCATTTCGAAACCCTTTTTTTTATCCCCCCTGGGCGTCTCCAAAACGTATTCAACTTGCCCAGATACCTTTGGAGCGCATTTGAAGTTAGAGTTCCGCCACTAGTGAACCCGTCGGCCCTCACGAAAGAAGGCATCCGGATTCTAGCACAATATTGTCTCCTTCCATGCCGTTAAGGCACTTTCCGCCCATTGCCAGCGCCGGGTAGCCGGTAGAAAAGTCATTAACAAAATGCTGGACAGAAGGCACCTCTACTGCTGGAAATTATTGTCAAGTGAAAAAGTCCCGAAGCTTGGCCCGCATTTGAATGAGTGCCTGCACTTGTAATAACCACATGGATGAAGTGATGTGGTCGCGATGACAATAAGGAGCCTGGTAATTGAGGGCGACCGAAGTACCCTTGGGCGGTAAATTTTGCAAGCCTCCAAGACTGTTTCTCGACTTGCAAATATTCGGGAGCATGATACACCTTAATCATTGGCTTCATTTCCTGTTGCGGCTACAGTCCAAGTACGGTCACGTCTGGAGAAATTGCGCTACTAGTACGCGCCGACGAGAAAGCGCCATCTTTTACAGATAGGCATCATCTTGTTGCTCCGCCCTGATATCTATTTTCCTGCAACAACGTTAAGATACCTGGATGCGAGATTCAGTTTCAAATGCTTTTGGCCAATATCCACCATGCTCAACTTACTCAGCCATTTTGGGCCAAGAATTAGGCGGCATGAGGGTTTGCGTAGGCTGGAGATGATGGCCGCATTCGAACACACGATACAGAAGTCTAATCCTATGAAAGGGTTCTCTTCTCTTGGCCATGGCAGATTAAGAACACCATTTCCTACATTCACCGCATTTACTTCTTGAAATTAAGGTAGACAATGGGGTTGGATGTTCTGGAAGAAAATACTCTGCAGTATTTATTCAAGCTTCGCCAACTCATCTTTGTTCTGCATTTTCACCCACCCCCAAATTTTACTGGTAGATCATTTTCGAAAATCTCATATTATTTTACCATTCAATTGTTCATTAGTGGTAGCGATGAGCTCGACCCGGCGGCTGTCCATTCTAGGACTGTTCTTCTGTGGCTTCTAGCCGGGACAAGTGCCTGAAACATCTTATCGGACATTCGGGATCTCGACACCCGCGCCGACGACTCGGCGGTCTGCGATAGGTTCCCAGAAGCTAGCACTGTCAATTCTAGCTAAACCAATATGTACAACTGTGACACGAGCTACATACGCAGCAATTTCCCGTGCAGTTCTGACAGAGCCAAACGACCGTGTCTTGGGGGACAATTGCAAACTTGGACGAGTCGATATTTCGCACCAGACACGACTTCCTCAACATATCGTTCCAAGAGGCTAGTCAAATTTAGCACGAATTACAATGAGCCCACCATATTGTCTGTGACAGGTACACTCAACCAAGCAGAGAATTTCTTGATCAAGGTCAATGGCGAGTTTGTCGGGGGACAGGCTTTGAGACAGGGTACACTAACGCTAATACTTGCGGTAATGATGCTGAGTGTGCCATTAAAGGGCCATACAGTCATGGCTATTTCTGTATTCCAGCAGGTACATACGTACAATCTCCCCCAAGCTTGAAACATATTTTCCGTAATGCTAATCTTAAACGCAACCAGGCAACAATGAGATCTCAATTGAGTGGCCCCCAGATACAGGCCGATTTAAGGACTGGATCTACGCATACGTTGCCACTAGGGTTGACAAGCACAGAGAGCAGTGCGATCCGAACGTGTGTGACAGATTCCCAGGCGCTGGAGCCGTTCGTTCCGGCCAAGATCACGTCTACCCATGCGATACGGGCGTCTTCGTGGGCAACTCCCATGCAGCCCAGGCAAAGACATGCCTTGCTCCGGAGGAGTTTTGCAAGACTGGAGGCAAGGTTATCTCGCGCTGGTGGGGAACGCCGCGTATCCAAATGCGCAACAACCCATCACTGTTCAAACGGACTACGCCTTTCTCGTGGCTATGGGCGTGACGGACACGTACAACCAGGCTGAAGATTTCTTGATCAAAGTGAATGGGAAGTTTGTGGGCGAAACGGGCGGCGTAACAGGTTATTCGAACCGGGATACATGTAGTTCAAGCTCGCCGTGTGCTTTGAAGGGAGAATATACGAGGGGATTCTTCCGGATACCTGCTGGTTCGTTTTGCTAGTGACTCTAGAATCGCATATTTCTCGCGTGGAATGGGAAGTGTAGAAAGCTAACTTCAGTTTGACAGGTTCGAATACTATCACGATAGATTGGCCGCCTGAAACTGGCTTACACGACCAGTGGACTTATGCATATGCAAATTACTGATTTGACAAACTTTGCGATCCTGAATCATGTAGGACGTCGTCAGCTTTGTCAAGGAGTGAGAGTAGTGGCTCGCTGGTGAAGACAAGCAGCGCCGTGAGCTCAGTATCAAGTTCCCAAACTGGTTCGTCATCTGGCTCGTCCTCGATGTCTGCATCTGGCTCTGCATCTAGTTCGTTATTAGAGCCAGCATCTTCTAGCTCTGCGTCTAGCTCTTCGATGAAACCTACGTCTTATGGCTCTACATCTGCATCAATGTCCACACCTAGCTCTTCGATAGAGTCCGCATATTCTAGCTCTACATGAATGTCTACACCTACGTCAATGTCTAGTTCGACGGAGTCGGCATCCTCTAGCTCCGCATCTATACTTACGTCTATGTCTACATCAGTGTCATTATTCAGCTCTTCGTGAGAGTCTCAATCTACCGATTCTGCATCTATGTTGATGGCAGCGGTCCCAACAACGGCAACGGCGATACCACAGTTCAACCCATTACTCCTCCCAGACTGAATTTGAGACGATAACAAACTCCCGTGGTAATGGCAACCCAGCAGGTGGCTCTTCGGCTACCGCATCCATTGTCCACGCCGCAGCTAGAACTTTGAAGCCACCTGTAGTTCTTTCCATGCTGCTTTTATCCTGTATATTTTCTTTGGTTTAGAACGAGGTGTTTCCGCAGCATTTCCATCTCCTTCTTTTATGTATACAGTTGGAGGATCATTGACGCAAGTGCATGACCGGGTTTTATTTGAGATGTTATACTCACATGCGAAGATAAGAGCGGCTCAAGCTCGCGGCTTCCCGGAAGCCCCTTCATTTTGACCGCAACACGGGTTGCGAGACGATGTTGAAAGCGTGCTCGAGAATGGTGGAACCATTCGCGAATCGCATGCGCGCTTATTCTTTCGTGTCGGACCCAACGTCAAATTCCTAAGCTCTCAGGGGCCCTGAGTACATCATAAGACACTACTAACTCTAGAGTACTTAGACAAGCTGGCTGCTTTGTCATTGGACTGCCCAACATGTCGATACTTGTCAACTTGGTGCAAAGTATTCTGTGGACGACCGATTCATAAACCTTGGAATGGAGAATCTTGAAGGGAGCCTCCGGACGTCTCAAGCTAAAACGGAAGATATGACACTACTTGAAGTCATGTTCGCGCAGGAAGCGACATCCTCTACTGGCAGGATACGGGCTCCTCGACTGACAGACTGGAGGAACCCAGTGTTTAGATGTAGGCGAACCCATATCTCAATGATTGCCAGACCAAGTGGGACTTTCCTAGCTCTAAATTTTTCGCCAGGATAAGACATTCGTGCACTCGTGTCAACATAAACTTGTAGCCCGTAATACATGCGATCCGAACGAAGATTTCACACTGCATTTGATCCATAGTACGATACAAGGCATCCTCGTCTCACTGGATATACCACTGGATATACCCCACCGTCCACAGGGGCCTTGCATTTTCAGTGGAAAATTAGAGCGTAGAAGACAGCCAAGTCCAGTGTGGCGCGACGACAAAACAGGCATGTCGCCCCGTTGGAGAAGAATAGTGGAATAATCGGGTAAGCAGCTGGATACATGAACACTTGGAGCTAGGCCAAGCTGGCTGCTCAGTTAATGGACCCCCATGTCATGACATGCAGAGACCCAGAAAAGCCCCCTGGTAGTTATTTGCCGTCGTTGTCTCTGCCACGCTACCTTCATATCGGCCAACGTAGCCCTTGTTGAGGCAGACGAAGAGAGCCAGCACCGCTAAATCCCCATAGTCCAGCGGCCACACCTGCCAACCTTCTATCCTCATCACCCGCGCTTTCTTGTGGTGCCCCCCTGAGACGATGGGGAGCGGGCGTGGGGGCGTTAAGATATCGGCTTGTTCCTAAGGAGCCCGCTTTGGCGAGCAAGTCCCCGCTCGGCATGAGCGGAATGGCTCATATACAATGCCGCATAGCATTTAATAAACCGTTTAGATCTTCTTAATTCTCATTCTTATTTCCTTATAGGTCCTATTCTACCTTTTCCGCCCCCATTCGGCAAGCGCTTGTTGGTAAAAGACATAGTTCCGTTTGATTGGTCTAAGCAACCACAAGTGCTCGTGAGGTGACATTCCATTGGCCTGCTGTTGCATCGGCTAGTTCTGTTTCTGGTGATTGGCGACAGCCAACTTATATAATCCGACTCATATTCCGTCTCGGCGGATTCCCTGCCGCTCCAATGACAAAACTCAAGATGGAGGTGGTCGCGGCAGTGGCTGCTTGGGCACTGACATCTGCTTGCCACAGCTTGCCTGTGGTTCGGGATCTCGTCCCAGGACTCTGCCCAAGAGACATTGGTGATGCAAAGGAGCTGCAGGATGGCCTTTCGCCTGGGGCCAAGGTTTATTTTCCTGGATCCCAGGGATTCAAAGATGCTTCCACTCGATGGTCTGTATTGAACCCGCCAACGGTGAACGTCGTCGTGGTCCCTGCGACAGAAAATGATGTCGCTGAGACAGTAAGTGAATTTTGACTACTTCCCACGGGTCGGCCTCAGCATGCACTGAGACACAAGCAGAAGATCCGCACTCACAGCCAAGCGCTGTTGTTCTAACATAAATTAACGGGGATGTAGGTTAAATACGCAAACAAGAAGAGCCTGCCTTTCCTCGCTTACAATGGCGCTCACGGAGCAATCACCACTCTGGGCAAAATGAAATCCGGCGTCGAGATTTATTTAGATCAACTTAACTCCGTCCAAGTTGCTAAAGATGGAAAGACAGCCAAAATTGGAGGAGGCACATTGTCCAAGGCTGTCACAGACAAACTATGGGCTGCTGGAAAGCAGACTGGCAAGTTATCGAGTTGTTCTCGGTGTCTTTTCCCCTAGCTAACGAAATTTGTTATTCATGTAGTGACCGGAACATGCGAATGTGTCAGCCTAATGGGCCCAGCCTTGGGAGGCGGCCACGGTTGGCTTCAGGGTCATCACGGCCTTGTTGCTGATCAATTCGTTTCTGTGAACATGGTTCTCGCAAGTGGGAAACTGCAGACAATTGATTCCAAGTCCGATCTCTGGTGGGCTCTCAAAGGCGCCGGCCACAACTTTGGGATCGTCACGTCGGTGACTACAAAGGTATATGATATACAACACAGCGACTGGGCCATTGAGACAGTTATTTTTTCTGGCGACAAGGTCGGAGACGTATATGATGCTGCCAACAAGTATCTCTTGAAGAATGGCACGCAGTCCGAGGATGTCATCAACTGGTCATACTGGCTGCATGACCCAACCGCCGACCCCAACAATGTAAGTGTGCAGTCGTTCTTGCTCAAACCGACACGGGCTGATCGAACCCTCTGCAGCCCATCATCATCTTCTACATCATCCAAGAAGGCGTCAAGACTGTTGATTCCAAGTACACAAAACCATTCCACGACATTGGTCCGATTGCGGTGACGCCACTTAGTGGCACTTACAAAGATCTTGCGGGCTGGACTGGCATTGCTACGACATCGCCCCCTTGCCAAAAGGCGGGACTCGCGAACCCTCGTTTCCCAATCTACCTCGAAATGTATGATGTCGCTGCCCAAAAGAAGGCCTATGAAGCATTTGCATTGGCGACGAAAGGGTCTTCTGCCTTTAACGGCTCGCTCTTCATGTTTGAGGGATATTCTATTCAAGGTGTGCAAGCCATTGACAGCAAGTCGACTGCTTTTGCCTACCGCGATGCTCATCTGTTGGCCGCCCCTCTGATCACATACAAGCCAAGCGGTGTAGATCTTGATCAGAAGGCGAGGGATCTCGGTAATCAACTCCGCGAGATTCTCCACCAGGCCAGCGGCGTACCGGACGTTCGAGCATACGTGAATTACGCTTATGGTAATGAAGGTCCCAAAGGCTGGTACGGAAGCGATAAGTGGCGACAGGACCGTCTGGCCGCTCTGAAGAAGAAATACGACCCATCTGGTAAATTCAGCTTTTACGCGCCCATTGCCTAGATTGGCATCTTCAAAATAGAGGTGCCGACACACTGCAGTGCGCACGCACGCAATGGCACGATTTTCATTGCGTAACTATCAATAGCTAGGCATAATAACTGAACTAATATAAATCATGTGATCTGACGATTAATCTCAATAACGCCGTGTGTTTTGATGTTATTTATGGGGTTAAGTCGGCGTAATGGTGTCACCGGCCTGTGCTGTCCCACTCATAATTGTCAGTTTTCGAGGCTATGTTCTCGACAGGCAACTAAGACCGTTCAATCATCTCCGGTCGAATGCGTCTAGCCCTTTGCGTTTCCAAAAAAGTTCGAGAAGCTCTTCCGGTACAGAGATTCGTCGTCAATGAGCAAAACACCATCTCCGGGGCAGATGAGCGATTGTCAAATTGCTGGTGGAGGCTCTCTTCTCTCGCCTCAGTTTAGTGTTAACCGACCGCCAAAAACAGCCACGCATGTCGATCGGCCAATTTGAGACTGGGCGCCCGTGATTGTTCGGTGCAATTTTGAGGATTGTCATGACATGGCGGCATGTTCCGCCATGGAGGCAGCTTTCGTCCCAACTCAGGCACCAGCGGGAACGGGCACCAGGGTCAGAAATCTGGTGTTGTCTAGCGTCATTGCTAAGACCGCAAAATTAGGCTCTTGAGTCATGCGCATTCTGTACTGACGACACGCACATCCCAAGCAGGAAAGTGCTTGGTTATGTGTGGTTGTCCCAGCAGTGGTAGCGACGGTGCCAAGTCGCTTGCCTATTTTCTTTTACACGTTTGTCGAGCGAGCCGTACAATTCTCGGAGTTAAGTAACCTTCCCAGACCTTTGTAACAGTTCAACACTTAATCTTCTCAGTGAAAGAATTGGACATAGAGCCCGATCAATTATGCGTCAAGTGTTAGCGTGGTAGATGCCTGTTGATCTCGTATTACACGGCCAACCACCAAGATGTCGGGGTTTAAGGGGCTCGCGTAGTGTCTGTTCCCAGATGGTGTCCTTTCTGATGGACCTTGAGCAGGCGAAGCTTCACCCCACGGAAACTGATTATATTTGGCGTCCTCAGTACCGCAATCGCAACCATCCGCAGACGTCATGATTTAGCCGAGCCTACAGAGTACTCATCATGGATCTGATTGTGCAACGTTGTGCCTTGGGGCTTCCACGTTTCACCCTCTATCTTTAGTTACTGGCATTGCTCCGACCCTGGCACTAGTTAGTGGGCTGGCAAGTAAAACTCTGATGGGAGGGAGGTATCCGGCATCCTGTGCGGATCGGTCTTAGTCTCTCGCCGACACCAACACTATTTCGTCGTCGTTCCACATACTTTTTGGTTTTCCGGGCTCCCCACAGCCATTGCCGGCAGAGAGCAACACGAACTGGCTGGTTCCCCTTCTGGTGTCTTGTGGCTGGCTCTTAGTCTCGATTCCCAGTTGACCAAACAGGTTTGCGTGGAAATACCACAGATACAATATTACCGTTATATTGATTGCATCAGGGGTATTGTTGACCGACTCCAGCCGTCTCGTCTGCCGGGGGGGCGGTCCACAAGCACACTCCACAGGAAATCCCTTCGGTTATTCCACGATCCATGCTGATCAAACCCGCGGACACGGTCGTGGGTACAAAGGCTCACTCCAACCTTGCTGCTAAGTGACACCGAGAGTGGGCCATGAATCGGCTTTTATCCCCATGTACGGAGTACGGAGTATTGTAGCTCGTACCGGAGTCCTGACGAGCGCACCGAATCGTCCGCTGAACCTACCCCATTGGCTCATGGCATGTATGGATGGTATGATACAGGTATGCTTCGGCGTACTTGTAGTGTCGCATGCGGGCATCTTCTTGAGTCCAGTGTCGGTTAGATCAAGTTTTGTATCACTGGCTTGAATTTTATTAGAGGCGATTGCGCCAGACAAGTGTCAACTTGTGCCTATAAGCAAACATTGTTCCCATACTTTACTCCGTACACATCTGGTAACTTGCCATGTTTTGTGTTTTTTGACGGCCCTTGCGAGGCGACCTGCCAACTAGTTACAACTCCAACAAATAGATACAACGGATATGCCAACTGGTGATTCTTCCGACCAGGCGGCCGCTGCGGCTGCTGCTGCAGCGGCTTTTCACCAGTTTACCGTGGAATTATGGACGCTCTATGGTATTGGTGTCTTTTCGACATTTCTCAGAACATATGCTCGGATTCGAGCTGTGGGAATAAAGAACTTGCGGGCGGATGATCTACTTGTCTGGGTTGGAATTGTGTGACATTCTCACTCTTAAACCGACTTACCTCTGCTTGGCGCACTTACTAACATACGGTTCATGGACAGGCGTTTTACTCAGCGCAGGCTGCCCTGGGCTACAGCATCGGGAATGTTGCCCATGGCCTCGCAAACAACGGGATGTCGGATGCTGAGCGTGCTGCATTGTCACCATCGGATCCGGAATTTGCGACCAGGTAAGTAAAACAGCATGTCCTCATATCAATGAGATAAGCATACGTAAGGAAGGAGAGGATAGAAGCTGACCAGAGGCCTTTGTTTACGCTGTAGAGTAATTGGCTCCAAGATCCAGATCGCGGGATGGACGACATATTCCCTTCTGATCGGATTTCTCAAGCTGTCTGTTCTCGCCTTTTATATTCGATTGACGGTAAGCATACTGTCATCTTCCCGGCGTAAAACAATGCGGCTATCAATGTGGGATGAGGTCTGCTGACTAGGAGAATCTGTGTAGGATGGTCTTGGTCGCCCATATAAACTCCGCATTGCCATTGGGTTCGCCCTCGTCATCAGCACGTCTCTTGCCTCCATCCTCACAAACTTCCTCGCTTGTCGACCATTCAGCAACTATTGGCAGATCAATCCAAACCCTGGTAGTGAGTTCATCTACTCTGCGGTTTCTATGTCGCAGTTCAAATGCTAATGCGAAACGATAGATACCTGCCAGCCCGCCATTTCACGACCTATCATTTGGGTGTCGTTTGCCGCCAATATTTGTACAGACATATATCTCATTCTGATTCCGCTTCCAATGCTGTGGGGCTCCAGCTTAAAGATGATCAAAAAGATTGCTTCCACGATTGTCCTTGGCGCTGGTATATTCGTCCTGGTTTGTGCCACGCTGAAGAGTGTCTTCGTGCTAGTCGTGAGTGCCCGCGAAACTCTTTCTGCTTTATCGGCACCGTCTGACCTTTACCTCTTTGGTGACTAGGACCCTGTCAACGGGGCACAGCTTGCTGGTTCATGGGGCACCAGAGAAGCATTCGTTGCCGTCATTACGACTAATTTGCCCATGCTGTTCCCTCTGTTCCGAACATGGCTCACGCCGCTTTGTGGAAGTGCATTGCGATCATCGAAAAAGTCATATAAGTCTCCAACTGGCCTCGTGACGTTTGGAGGCGGCGGTGCCTCAGGCACTCCGCGGAATCGAAGTGGTCCTCCGACTGCGAATCCCATCACTGCGAATATGACATTCAGCGAGAGCGAGGAACGGATGGTTGACGATGTTAAGATGGACAGCGTGAGTAGTGCACATCGGCCGGCGAATGCCATTATCGTCTCAAATCACATTGATGTCACACATTCGGACAGGAACAGCCGGGTAGAGGGTCGGCCGCAGCGTGCTCATGAATATTGGTAAACCTTACGAAGACGGATAAATTTTTTAAATTTTTTTTTTTTTTTTTTTGGGCGAAAGACGGAATTATCGAAATGAAACAGGCGCGGAATCGCCTTACAGAGAAGGGAAGGTCGGAAGATTGGCAGGGTGTCATGAATGACAGGTCTGCCTCCTTCGACAATAAAGTTGAATCACCTCCTGTCAGCGGAGATGCCAGTTCTGCGCAACGATCAGGTCCGGCACTTAGCCCACGGCTGTTGACGACCCTGTACAGTGTTTTATGACGTATCTTTAGATCACATGTTTGAGAAACCGAAGAAATGCAACCTTAACGACTCTTTGAAGCACGATAAAAATGCGTCAAGTCATTTTGGAGAGAAGGCATAGTCATACGATATGGATTATCCATATTAATCACGATGGTTTTTCATGATACCCGCAAACTTAGTGTAAAATAAGTAATAATATTAGTGTTTGAGCATATCCTCATCTACCATACTTCTATCATGCCACAACAGTGTGCAATGAACTCTGAACCCTGCGCCGTCCGCCGACACCAAAGTACGCCATGTGGCATCACATTGTTGGTGCAGCATAAGAGTGGGACGGAAGAAATCTACTGAAAACCTCATATGCTAGCTTCTAGAAGCACATGAACATACTGGGCATCAGTGTTTTCCATCTCATCCGAAAGAAATCTAACCGCAAGCACCCCATTCGTCTGTGACGACATGGCGAGCCTGGTTAGTCTCCAACTTCTTATCAGGACACATCATCGTGCACCGGTGAACCAGGTCGCCGATACCCGTACCCTTGTATGCAGATCGTGCCAGGAGACAACCCTTAAGAGTGTATATTGACATGCCAACCACTTGGTCCTCCGCTTCTTCCACCGATTGTCGGCTTCTTCGTGTCCGCTCAGACAAGGTGCTACCCGTGGCGGCCGGAGTTGTATCCGTAATGAGAGTAGCATTGGCAAATAATTCTGGCGAGGCACAATCCACTGCTTGCACTTTATTTACCGTGGTCGCCATTGTGCTAGGTTGAGATGTCGCTGTTGGTTGTGCCTTTTGGGCCACTACTGCCGTCTCGACGTTGTGCAATGCTGGCGCCGTGTGAACCATTACTTGCTTCGCCGATGTCGACTTCTTGCTCGAGTCCATAGTGAAACTCGTTCCATTCGCTCTGTCCATTTAATCATTAGTACCAAGCTTTGAAATCGATCTGTTGTTGGAAATATCTTCGAGACTCACGTATGATTGCGGCTGGGAGCAGCCTGGTTGCTGCTCCAGTTGGTATTTATCTGGCTGTCGTGGACCCTTGCCACAACCGCAGCGACTATAAGCGACACCAGTACGGTGATGAAAACAGAGGTCAAAAGTCGAATGCACAAGGTTTTCTTAGCCTCGCGTCTCGCCTTGACATCGTCCAGGTTATGCTCTTCCTGGTACTGCGGCGGTGCTCCCTCGTCAGCATACGCAGGCGGCTGTCGAGGACTTGGCGGGATACTGTCGCTCTCCGCTAGAGTTGAATCGTCGGAAGCCCGAAAGGAAGACTCCGATTCACTATCGCTGTCGAGTTCGTGTATAATAACGTGTGGGTTTGCGTAGCGTCTGGGCGGCTCGAGGTCCATCATAAAAGACCCGTGCCGCTCGTCGGAATTTCTTCCGCGAGTAGGACGAAAGCAATATTCGCCTACTTTGAAGAAGCATTCAATTCAAGAGTTTTATATCGCACCGTGAGCTTCATGATACACAGCGACGTTCAGCTGTGATGACGATTGTGGTGCGAGAAGGACCATGAAACAAGGAGAGAAGATCAAAACCTGAACTGGCAAAGCTTTTACCCTGCTCACTTCGATAAGCCCCCGGGGCATGGTTTGGCCAATCTGTTCCCTCATGAAAAAGGAACTTCGTGCCAGCTGTCGGACTTGCGGGTTCGAGCTCCTGAGTTTGACCTCACACTGGAATGCGACAACATCAGGAATGTAGAATGCCGACCAACCACTATATCTCCACCAACCACAGCGGATAATCAGAGTCATTTGCGCCAAAAGAGGCAAGGAATAAGACAGCGAACTACTATTTTATCACATTTTGCATAATTTGTTTTACGTCAACGAGCGGCTGAGGCATATGACAGCTGATTGGTTTGGTGGGTATGACAAGCGTCATGTAAATGGCTTGCCACACTTGCCCAAGCCCAGTCGAGACTTGGTCTGACCTCATACCTACATCATTTCACTCCACTGAAAAGGCCTCTACATTAATTGCTGGAGTACTCTAATTCTATTTCATTATTTACATCTTTGCGTGTGAGAGTAGAAGGTCGCGACCCGGTCGGGTAGTGCCGCGTGAATTTAGTGACGTTGGCCGATTGCCGCGCTTTGAGACACAATGACTTCGCGATGAGAGGCCGCACTACTCAGTTTCGAAACACTAGTAATACTCTGTGTCAGCTACCAGAACGAGCTGATATTTTAGGTCGCAATTTAATTGCAATAGACCCGCGATGGTCTGTGATTCGCAATGTCGCGGCCGCTACCTGGTCGACCTCAGGCGCGGTCACCAGTCAGAGTTGATAATGGCGCGTAAAGATTGGCAGCACCAAAGCTCATATTCGAATCAATCTTTTATCTGCGAAACTTGGCCGTTTTTATGTTCCAGATGATCAAATTTTGTCTGCGTCCAAGTAAATCAAAGCGCAAGTGCCCATTACGGAGCCGACACACAGCATTTTCATCCATGCTCCCTTGTTCAAATCCTCACCTCATACCACCAAATACAAGACTTTGACAGCCCTCCTCAAACGTATGCTACGTAAACATTACCTTGACTTTATTTATTTATTTATTTATTTATTTTCTTCTTCTTTTGACTCAGTCCACATCAATGCATCATTTCCACACTTTTTGGAGCTCACTGCGACATGATGAGACGTGTCTCCCATCAAAATGAACTCGGCCGGTATTTGCCACAGTCAACAAATAATAGTCTCTTGTCATCAATATATGGTTGGCACTTGCAACGTCGTAAAGACCATAGCGGTCCCCGGAATAGTAGCACCTTCACCTAAAGAAGATCATATCAAGAAACTAGTTCGCAAAATACTCCTGGGTCGCCGCAACGAGTATACTAGAAGTGAATTTGACATCTTTTATTGCCGTCTCGTACATTCTACGGATCTCATCAGTTATGATTCCATCTCGGAATATGCTGAATCCATTCTTGAGTCTGTTGTACTTTCGCGAACGCTGCTGTGACCAATGGTATTAATTTGGTACCTCGTCAATTCTTTCCCAGCCGTATCATGTAAGCTCTTAAGAAGAACTCCTCTACAAAGCTCACCACAACCCGGAGAAGCGTTTTGAAGGAGCGTTGAGGATAGGGTAAAGTGTTACAAAATGCTAGGAGCCGTACCTGCTGTGTTAATCGATGCATGACGAGACATTTTGGCCATGAGTACATTCTCAGCATATCATCTCCATTCCATATATTTGTACAAAAGATTCATCCGCGACAAGTTTCACCAATTCGCTTATCCATATTGTAGATACTGTAGGCGGACCAGAGAGGTAGGGCGTTCCACAGAATATAGAATGAGACTGTATATAGGCCTTCGGATCAGTGCTAAAAACAAAAAAAATTACAAAAAAATTACAGAGAAAGACTTCGAAATGTCTAGTGTGTAATTAATCTCTTCTGATTCGGCAAGCTGCTGCTCTCCTGAACTTTCGGCGCTGCATTGTACACGGAATCCGAGGCATTATAACCCTTTCCGCCACCAGTGCCGCATTTTGGCTCATGACAGCCTTTCTCTGGCGTGGTATCCATATCCGGCAGAGATTGGAAGCAGAGTTCTTCTCCAATAGAACAACCTATATAAATCTGAACCTCGTATTGCACATTCTTCTATGCTAATCTGCTAAGCATAGTCTCTTTAAAATATCCGGAAGCAGACGAAGACGAAAGGCCGCACAAGACGGGACCTGGAGAGCACATCGGTTATCCTGTTGGCTACCCTGCGACAAATGTTTGCCGGATATGGGTATCACGCCAAAGAAGGGCTGTACCGAACCAAGATGCGGTATTCGTGGCGGGAGAGATTATTATGCGTTGGATACCTTCACTGTTTGTAATTATGCTGTGGGAATGTAAAGTTGACAGGCTATGTGCATCGAATCAATTAAACGGGGCGTCTCAAAGGCTTGGTACCACCATGGGGGCCTATTTGTCAATTTGAGGCCGACTTTGAACGACTTTCTTGGGCAGTAGAAGGGACGCATGGTTTTCTCCCATATGGACTTGAGATGTGTATTTGGAATCCAGAGCACCAGTCGATGACGCTTCATTAAGGTAGCCGTCATATTTGAGTTGAATGTCATTGTATCCTCTTGTTTCAGCGATTTTTGTTTTGTGTTCTCTTCCGCCATTATTCTCACGAAGTCTTCTACGTACGAAAAGTGCATCCAAATCGAATGCCGCACAATACGCAGTGAGGAAGGGATATCATTTGAGAACAAGAGAAGGTTAATAGAAGAGCCTTTGCGTCCATATACTTAATTTAATTTGGTAACGACGGAGAGAGATAAAGTGGCTTGTTGGACATGAAGCGGGATAAGACCACCTTCCACACCGCACCGGCTGGCAGCTTCGGACTCTTCACACCGGTCGCTAACTGCATGTCACTGTGCGCTTCATACGAGTCGGATGGGCAGCTTATAACTAGCTAAGGATACGAGAACCCTTCCGTAGAGTCGAAAAGCGTGGCCTCGCAGGTTAATTGTGCAGTGCCTAGGAGTCATCTGAGACCAGCAACGATTGGTGTCGGGCTAGTCCAGCACTTTCGATTACGCGATTTGTGATTTGTTGCATTAAGACGATTTTGATCTGAAACAAAAAGCCACCAGATGTGACCATTACGATCTCCCAGCACATGCACTCTCTCTACCTTGCAGTCCGCGTGGCACATGCTGGTCGAAGCAGAGCCCGAGGCTTCGACATCCTGGGACTTTCGTTAAACAGGGAAGATGCGGCCGGCAACGTCAGTCACCTCATCACGTCTCATTGTGTAAAGGTACGTTTCTCTTCAAGTCGAAAAGTCCACGGCACTCCGAGGGATTGCAAGTGCGGGCTACTCCGTATATTGTTTGCCTTCGAACCCTTGACACGTACGAGCCTGTGCCAGCGCATCGAGCACTCATTTACGGTCTATTGCATGTACCGCCTGCTCTGTACTAATCATTGGATGGGTAGTTACTCGTATCGTCCAATGAGACGTGTTATGCAGGATCTAACCAAGTCGTGAGCACGGATGTCTTCCAAAGCTCTGATAACCAGACATTCGTCAAGTTAGAGAGAGACTGGTTTCACCCCCGGGAACTTATTTTCGGCATCGTCGGAAATAAAGCCACGACGGAACTCCCCAGCTAATTAGCTCTCCAGAGAAGGACATCCAGAATGATGCCATCGAACGCAGAAAGCTGGGCGTCGTTACTTCACAACAGATAACGCGCGACCTCAAAAGGCTTGGCCGATTAAGGCATCATGTGATTGGCCCAATGCACCCAGAAGGCCCACCAATCACACAATTTGCGGACTAGTCATGACAATGGCGCCATTTGCAAAGCACAAAGAGTCTATTCGCACGTCATTTGTTAAATTTGTTAGCGCCTGCCGGACGTGGCAGGATTTGGAGTATGGTTGACAGGCACGAGCAGCTTCTAGCGTCGACTGGCCCCAGTACGAGAGGCAATCTGGAGCAGAAGTTCAAAGCCTGTGCAGTGTTGGTAACATAGCGAGGGTGTTCAAGCGATCCCTTAATATCTGTTCACCTGCTCTATCTGCAGCGAGTCTAATCGAGCCCAGCATATGCACCCTGGTCCGCATGTACTCTCTCAAGTAGACTGTACCAGCTTTTCCACGTCTGCATTTTGCAGGATGTCGGTGAAGGCGGGATCGCGCATCGTACATCCGGACCACGGACTAGTGGCACAAAACCTTTGTTGGCAGAGGGCCATCTCCTGCGATCGAGGAAAAATTCAATTCAAGATGATGTGAATATACCCTCCAGCCAGGCGTGATACAGTGTGACCCGACCAGGCAAAAGGCATAACAAAGCGACAGGCAAAAGCAAAAATCGCCATTGGCGTAGGCTCTCCAGGCGGCTCGGCGGTTGCGGGGACAATATTCAAGGCGGCCGACAGCCGTGCTCTCAGCATTCGTTGTAGTCGGTACTCCGTACTCAGCACTCTGTACGGAGTTACTCCGTACCAGAGTTGGGTCCCACTCTGCCGCCACTCGGACTGGACAGGCTCGCTCCGCCACCAACTGAACTTCCAGGCTCTGGTCCATGTCCGAATTCAATGCTCTCCATGGCAAGATGTATGTCTGCTAACAGTACTCTGGAAAGCACGCCATTGTTCGCTCAGCAGGCATCAGAAACCTGAAACTCCCATGCTTACCCTTCACGGTATATATCCTTCCTAGTGCGCGACCGGCCCTCAAAGCTCTCGCCGACATGAAGCAAACAGTTGCGCACCTCAACGGCCATAGCCAGGATGATACTGCTGCGGTGACGACTTCGAACAATGACCAGCACTACTTCTCGTCGTCCAACGTGCAGGACGATAAACTTTCTGACACTTTATACGGTCAAACGAACACATCACCATCCCACCAGCCTCCCTCTTCTTCTACACAACAGCCTTCCCGCGACAACTGCGATCGGAGACGACCTCAGGAAGAAGATAACACACGACTAAAAAAGATGGCGTCCGAACTCGTGGTTCAGACTGTTAGCCCGTTCCTGAAAGAGCATATCCCCGGCCTGTATGCGCCTATTGGCAAGGATAATGTCAAGATGAGTGCTGAGAGTCCTACGACTTGGCCTCGTATGAAAGATCCAAACACCAAATTTTGCTACCGCCATCGTCCAGACTCCAAGTGCAGACGGGCTGCAGACGAGTCAAAGATGGGCTTTATTCAGAGCGTATGTGATTCATTTTACGATGGAAGCGTAACTTGTGTAGCTCAAGTCTGTTTGCTAACTGTCCCTTAGGAATTAAACAGCCTACCCACTGCCGACCAACAGGCTATTACCCATGTATGGTCATTATTCTCTGCAGCACCCTCGAAGCAACGAGAGTTAATGTTGCAGGGCATTATTACCCAATGCTGTTTCCCTCAACTGTCTACGGTATCGCGCGAAGTTCAAGAACAACTGAAGATTGATTTCCTTGCTGCCTTGCCAACAGAACTATCATACAAGATTCTCAGCTCTCTCGATACAGTTTCACTCTGCAAGGCTGCTCAAGTCAGCCGGCGCTGGCGCAGCTTAGCTGATGACGACGTTGTCTGGCACAGAATGTGCGAACAGCACATTGACCGAAAGTGTACCAAGTGCGGCTGGGGCTTGCCGCTTCTCGAAAAGAAGAAGCTTATGGCATGGAGCCGACATCAATCAGCACATCACCGCCACGATCACAATCACGATCACAATCATGATCTCAACCACAACCACAACCACAACCATGACCACGACCATGACCACGACCACGACCACGATCATACTCAGAATCCTGAACCATCCATCGAGATAACTGCACGAAGCCCAACGTCGTCCGGCGAGTCAAATAAGCGATCTAGCTCCGGTATCGAAGAGACTGCCGCCAAGCGACCGCGGCTAAGCGGCCCTTCTCACTCTCGGTCACACCTTGATAACGAGCGAAAGTTCCGCCCGTGGAAAGACGTGTATCGCGATCGGTTCAAAGTCGGGTTCAACTGGAAGACCGGTCGATGCACAATCAAGACATTCAAAGGCCATGAAAACGGTATCACATGTCTTCAATTCGATCACAATATTCTGGCAACTGGTTCATATGACACCACCATCAAGATTTGGAACATTGAAACTGGCGAGGTAATTCGGACTCTTCGTGGACACACATCGACAGTCCGGACTCTCCAGTTTGACGATTCAAAGTTGATTAGTGGCAGCTTTGACAAAACAATCAAGATCTGGAACTGGCAGACAGGCGAATGCCTGAATACTCTACAGTGCCATACTGAGGGGGTCTTGTCTGTGCACTTTGATGGGTGCACTCTGGCCTCTGGTTCCATTGACAAGACAGTCAAGATCTTCAGCTTCAATAACAAGCAGACATTTACCTTGCGTGGCCACACTGACTGGGTTAACCACGTCCGCATTGATTCACCATCTCGAACCGTTTTTTCAGCGTCAGATGACATGACCATTAAGCTGTGGGATCTGGAGTCCAAACAGTGCATCAAGACTTTCCGGGGCCACGTCGGCCAAGTACAGCAGGTGCTTCTCATGCCGCCTGACTTTGAGCCCGACGAATTACCAAGCGATGACAAGGCTGATGCCATCTCTGTTCATAGCGACCGAAGTGCTACACCAACGCCGTTGCCGGAGCAGTCTGTTGATGCGCGGGCCTCGTTTGGATATGGTTTCACCCATGACACATCACGGCCCCTGCCTCCCCGCTATATGCTGACGGGTGGACTGGACAACACCGTTCGACTCTGGGACATTACCACCGGTAAATGCATTAGAAGCATGTTTGGCCACGTCGAAGGTATATGGGGTCTTGTTGGCGATACACTCCGTGTGGTCACTGGCGCAAACGACTCTATGACCAAGATCTGGGAACCGCGTTCTGGCAAATGCGAGCGCAGCTTCACTGGCCATGCTGGCCCCGTCACTTGCGTTGGGCTCAGCGACTCCAGGATGGCCAGTGGCAGCGAAGACGGCGAAGTACGTCTATATAGCTTCGAGGGCGAAACTCTCGAAGAGCGGGGGACGCCATCATAACAGCGCCCAAACTATGAAACCCGCTAATTTTACGACTTATCACGAACAAAGGGATACCTGACAAGTATCGGATTCCCTTTCTGCGATTTTTTTCTTTTTTTTTTTAGAAAAAACAGTATTATTTGCCGCAAACTCTCTTGTCTTGGCGTGTTCGCTTAATGATACCACACTTGCTTGGGCAGATGTACTCCATAACGACTTTATTTTACCAGCATGGCACGTCATCACATGTGTACTGTTTTTATATTGGGGCACCAAAAACAAAATAGATGAATTTTAGGACTAGGATGACTTTTGGGACTTTGGCGCAATAATAGGCGGGGGGCCGGAGTAAAGATAGATTCTCAGGAATAAAATACTATGTGCTATATTCTCGTTGTGACACAAATAGGACGCAATCTGTGAATGTGTAATGGGTACTCTCCTCATTGTATCCTTGTAGTTGAGCAGTGGTAGTAAGTATGCTAGGCCGTGGGCTCTTAATGTCGAGGCGTGCGTGATATGTAGCGGGCTAGAAACCGACGGAAATGCAACCCCTGCACCGAGATGCTCGTCCGTCACTCTAAAATGGCAAGTAGCCGAGGACCTAGGAAAAAAGCCAATCTGGAAGTAACCGCCGCAATCATCAGACGGAAATGAGAAAGCCAGTCATCCCGAGCACTTCTCTATTCTCCACGTGAGCAGCCGTGGGCGGCCGCAAGTCAAGCAAGCAGAGCATATCATAAAAGCACGTACGTACAGTACGACACACGACCATCAGGTTAACAGCCAGGTGAGGCGTGAGCGGGTATGACTCCCCTGTAGCTCCGGCTACATATAAGTCTGCTAATAAGTCCAGGTAGTTTATCAATCTACACCACTTGCATCATTGTATGCCCCAGGTCGGCGCCGGCTCATTCGTACCTCGGCAAAAGGCGGCAACGCCCTGAGGCCAATTGGGACACTTCAATGGTCCGTTAGGGGGGGACCCGATCCCTTCCGGCACTGCGGTACGGACATTATAGCTAGCTTTGACATCCACTACCTGCCTGTGGGGCGGTCGGTGCTGCTCCTCAGGCCATGAAATATTCACAGTTTGGAGTGTGACTTGCAACATTGGATTATACGCCACGTTCCCGTTATATTTTGAGAGCTGCGTCAATTTGATATATGATCAGATCTTCATGAATTTATTATCGGCGGTAAAGAGCTGCAGGTCGCCCGACTCTTTGTATTTGTAGCCCGCGCCCCGCAAATTCACATGCGGACGCGGGGGCTGGACTGGAGGTGGTGGGACCCTTCGGCTCAAGGTGAAGGAGCAGCTGGGGAAGCGGCTAGCTAGGGGGCCGACAGCGTTTCCATCGGAATTGAAGCCGTCAGATTATATGAGCGCCAGACAGGCAGGCCAACCAGCAAAAGCTGCACACTCGATTCGAATACAAGCAGCCGGACATGAATGGCATCTGGGCGTCCTCTATCCTCCGGGCCCAGGCTGGGCAAGTCAGGAACTCTTTCCGTCTGCCCGGCATCTACATATCTGATGCAAGTCTCCAAAACGCCATGTAATACCAAGGTAGGTAACTAGGTTAGTGGGGTTCCCCAAACCGTATTGTACCTGCTGCGTACGGAGTACATGTTGTACAATGCTCTCGGCGCGTCACAACAGCCGCGGGACAATCGAGTGAGCCTCCATTACAATTCCATGAAGCAGTAGCCGCAACGAGTCGTTATACCCAGCCAGCCAGCCAGCCAGCCAGCCAGTCCAGTCCCAGTTCCAGTCCCCTCATACCCCTTGAACCAAATCAAATGTAAACCAGGCTGGTCTTGTGACGCAAAAGGCCGGTTGGAATTCCCATCTCAGCCCACTAAAGGGCACCCGATCGCGCCCGCCACCAACAAGGCCCAGCGGCCCAGAATCATATGTCAAAAGCTAAACCGCCCCGTTCCAGCCTGCCCTTTGAGCGTGTGACTCTTTTTTTTTTTCATCTGCCTCCAAGTTTCGTCTCTCTTCTTTTCTTGCCTATTATTTTAATACTTCTCCTTAGGCATTTGAAACAGCTTCGCTTTCTTAGAAGGAAAAAAGAAGAACAGGAAGGAACGGCTTTGTTGTGCTGTGCAATCCCCTGTTGCATTGCTGCCCCAAGTGACGACATCCGCTTGGCCGGTTCTCCAGCACGTGCAAGTTGCGACAGTTTGGATCTATACCATTGCGGGCGAACGCACCCTCGGAAAGAACACACAAGAAAAAAAGAGAAAAAGTGTGTCAGTTATTCTTTGTGTATTCTTTGGCGTCTTTCCAAGCAATCAAAAAATTCAATTGCTTCGTTGAAACGCCATGCCTTCCAGCGACAATAACCGCAAACCGCCCACCGTGGCTGTCAACCTCATCGGTATGTTCAGCTTACCCCGATCCTCGGCAGAATCACCAACACGCAAAACACAGTGCGCAATTGAGCTAACAAAGATGACAATTCACAGCCGGAGGCGGTGCTGGTATGATGGAGGCCCTCGTTTGCCATCCCCTCGGTATGTTTGCTCTGTTCACTTCTCTTCTTCTCTCCAGCCACCTTATGCTGCTGCTCTACAACACGGCGCATACACGGCCCCCGCTGGTTCAAGTACATGGACAAAAAGAACAAGAAAGAGCACAACTGACACAACATGCTACTCGGTAGACACAATCAAAGTCCGAATGCAGCTTTCCAGACGCGCCCGCCAGCCCGGTGCCCCCAAAAGAGGCTTCATCAAGACTGGTGTAGAAATCGTGAAGAAAGAAACGCCCCTCGGCCTGTATAAAGGCCTGGGCGCTGTCCTCACTGGCATTGTCCCCAAAATGGCCATTCGCTTTACCTCATTCGAGACATACAAGCAGCTGCTTGCCGACAAAACCACCGGCAAGGTCTCTGGTCAGGCGACCTTCTTTGCCGGTCTGGCTGCCGGTGTGACCGAGGCTGTTGCCGTCGTCACGCCCATGGAAGTCATCAAGATTCGGCTTCAGGCGCAACACCATTCCATGGCTGATCCCCTCGACGTGCCCAAGTATCGCAACGCCGCGCATGCTCTGTACACTGTTGTTCGAGAGGAAGGCTTCGGCGCACTGTACCGAGGTGTTAGCTTGACGGCCCTGAGACAGGGTACCAACCAGGCCGTCAACTTCACTGCCTACTCATACTTCAAGGAGTGGTTGAAGCAGTGGCAGCCGCAGTTCCAGGGCCAGAATCTGCCCAGCTGGCAGACAACGCTTATTGGTCTGGTTTCCGGTGCCATGGGTCCCTTGAGTAATGCGCCAATTGACACAATCAAGACGAGGTTACAGAAGACACCTGCCCGACCTGGTGTTAGCGCCTGGGCGAGAATAACTCAGATCTCCGCCGATATGTTCAAGTAAGACAATTATTTATTTATTTACTTGTTGAGGCCTCTGGAAGAGAAACTCGCATGGAGAATTCATTGCTAATCCCCTTTGCAGGCAAGAAGGTTTCCACGCCTTCTACAAGGGTATTACGCCCCGGATCATGCGTGTCGCCCCCGGCCAGGCCGTCACTTTCACCGTCTACGAGTATCTGAGGTCGCAGCTTGAGAGTAGCAATCTCTCATTTGCCGGTGGCAAGTATGAAGAGTAAAGAAGTATTTTATTTTATTTTGTAGTACTTACTCTCATATACCTCTGATCTCTCCGTTTTACAATCGCGAACGCCGAAGAAGAAAAAAAGTTCGTCAAGGGTCAAAAGAGCACATGGGGGCAGCCCTGACACACGACAACCACTAGACCAGACCGTCTGCATGGACGAGGAGCGAGTCGAGACACATGAAATATTGGGATTCACTTGGTGGAAGACTTGTTGACTTTATCAAATAAATTCTTTTTGTTTTGCAGTGGATGAAACCATATTCATACAGCATAGAGCTACACCACGAGGGAGGATGCCTGTCAATTTTTGGAACGCACATAACTCGGAGATTCTACAATCTTCCGAGGTTTATTTTAGAGTACTAAATGCTATCTGCATAAATCATGTTCCGCGTTGTCTATGGATAGATGTAATGTCATGAAATCACCGACCAGGACGCTTAGGTCTGCTGAATCCACCCCTAGCCGCCGTCTTGGGATGGAGATCTTCCATAACCGACTGCTCAGTAATCTCGCTTGGCTCTTCGACCTCAAACTTCTTCTCCAGCGTCAATCCCGCTTCCTTGTCAGCGATCGTCAGCACAGCCCGCTTCATCAACGGATACAGCATGCGGTTCTTGATGGACTTGCTCCCCGCAGTTACGGGGCATGTGTAAAAGAAGATAACAGGAGACTGTTCCGAGCCGTTATGGGTGTGCGTGAACCTGAAGAACGTGAACCGCGGCTCAGTCGTCGAAATAGCGTTGGACAGCTCAGTAATCGACGACGGCCGGGGCGACTCGGAAACCAGCTCGACAAACTCCTTTTCGGCGTTTATTTTCTACAGAATGCATGTAAGCTTCCGTTTTCGCAGCTCCAGCTCCGCAACACCCCTGCCAACTTACCAGCATGACCACCACTCGGCCGCCGCCTCCATCCTGTCCCAGCTCCCTGAGAGCCGCAATGGCATCGTCAGCCATAGGCATAGCAAAGCTCTTGCTCAGATGAATCTCTCGAGTGCCCGTCCCAGATCCAGCCTCCTGCTCGGCGCGCTTGACCTCACCCAGCGTCTGCTCCTCCTCCGTCAACGGGGCGGCCATCTGCGTGTGCGCATCGTGCTTCCTGAAGCCGCTCTCGGTCAAGTCGTCGGTCGAGTTCGCGAGTATCGTCTCTCGGAAGTGCTCCGAGCCCAGCTCCCGCACCAGTGTCAATCGCGTGGACGCAAACAACATCTTCTGTCTCACAGGTGCTGAGTCTGGGACGTACGTGATCGCAGCGAGTCGTGGAACGTCATCGTACCGTCGCAGGATGATGTAGAGGGCAACATTAGGCTGTAGATTACTTTGTAAGGCTGAGAGGTTGGCGGCGAACGAGGATGAGCTCGAAGGGAGAGTCTTCACGGGCACAAGCGATTCTTTTTCGATGCCAACAATAAGGCCGAAGGTTGAAGATGAGGAGAGCAGTGAATTGAACTCGTCCTGGAGCTCTTGCGAAGCTGTAAAGTATGAGGCGAGTGATTTCTAGTGCAGCAATGTGCGTCGGAGCATACCTGAAATTCCGGATTGCATTTTGACCAAGCAATGCGCTCTACCACGGCAAATCAAGATACAATGTCGCAGTTGGTTGTGATGTTGTTATGTAGTAGGAAGCAACCCACTGATTACGTAGGTGGGGGTTAAGTGAGCTACGAACCGTTGCCCCGCTACTCCAGGAACATGTACACATCATCGGCAGCTAGCTTTGGCAGAGAGCTACCCTAAATGATTCATTCACGTAATGTTTTTACTGAAGAGTCAACCAGCTACGTGGCTGTGAAGTATACACCAGAAAAAGGAAATTGGCAGGATTATACTGAGAAAGCTGAATAGTTCTCTTATCTTTTTAGTGATTAGATGGTTGAGTTTGAAACGCTATGTTGTCAATAGCTATCTTCAATTTTTTTTCACATTCCATCAGGGATAAAACCAACTTATAACTTGGTGATGATACTTTTTTGTTTCTAGGTACAAGTTTTGACAAACATTAGGTTGCGGCTCTATTCTTATTGCATGGCCGCTCTGAGGTACTACGTGGCTTTCAACTTTCACTCCAGCTATCAACTGACGTCCAAAACTGTCCCAAAAAGAACTAAACGAGATGCTCCCCGAGGCATGCCTTGCCTCGATAGGATGGCACGGCGTGCTACATACTCTGAAACTCTCTACATGATGATTGCTGCAATCAGAGCTAATCCTCCAATGGTAGCCAGTGGCGGGACCATACTGTGGGTAGAATCTGACCCAGGTACCTGAGCCGGCGCAGATGGCTGCCCGGTGGGATCGGCGGTGTCTGAAGGACGCGACCATGGTGTACTTGTGGAAGAATAGTCTGAAGCGCCTGGAGTAGGCTCGTAGGTGCTGTTGGCGGTATCGGTTGCCTGCTGCCCAGACATATAATCATCCGAGTAACTTTGAGCCGAGGGTTCCGGTGCTTTTGAACTGTACTGTGGTGGAGCTGCAGTGGTCGGTTCGGCGGACGCCACTGTCTCTGGACTCGTCGTGCTTGTAATGAAACTGGTGGAACTTTCATCGCATGTTGTAGTCTGGGGCGGAACTGTCACCACAGCGGGCTGTTCGGGGGTTGAGCTAGCTTCTAGTGGGCATGGTGTTGTAGACGCTGCAGGTGGCGATGGCATTGTGCCAACAGCCACGGATGTCCCAGGAGTTGAAGACGTGAGAAGAAAGGTGAATGTAGTTGGCACTTCCGGTGGTATTCCGAACGGAGAGACCACGCCTCCAGGCTGCTTTGTAGCTACTGCAGCTGGAGACGGTTCGGATGAAGTGCATGGCTCAGGGGCTGTGGAGGTCACAGGTGGTGCCAATGTATCAGTAGTCTGAACTTGGGGCTGCTGGCTAACTGCCTCAGGTTTTCCATAGACATTGGCAATTCCGGGTCCCTCAGCTGGGCATATGCCGCCGCACATCCCATACGACGCATCTGCGTTGCAAGCGTGGTTGCAAGCACCTTCATCGAGGGGCTTGATTGCGTTGGCATCATCTCCACAACGGCATTCACTGTACAATATTAGCCGTGGCTGATGAAGGTGACAGCGGCCATACCCGGAAACTTACTTAGGAAACAGAGCAGCAAATCGATGCCCCTGGCAAGCCTGCTGGCATGACTCTGGAGTGAGCGGGCTGCCATTCAACGGTGCAGGCGATGTGAAACAGGACATATCGACGGATGCGCATCCTTGATACCCAAAGGAGGCGGTGGCATGACCAGACTGACCCAGCACCATGTTGACGCCCAAGGCGACAAGCAAGATTAGAACACGCATTGTAAGTTCGCACGGGGAGAACAATCTGATGTGGTGATGGTTTCAAAAGAGGATTTGAGTGTTTGTCCGAAGTAAAGAAGGAAAGACGCTATGAATAAGGACCTGAACGAAGGACAAGAGTCGGAGAGGTTGGAAATGATATCAAATGAAGGAGAAGTTGAGTTCGGCTCAAAGATTTTAACGAGACGAAAGCGACGTTATGCTCTTAACTTGAGTTCGTGCCTGCTTGCAAGTTGAAGGAAAAGTGCTGGTAGAATGACTCGGGGGAAGGAGCGCGAATCACTGCTCTTGAGGGCACGGTGGTGGCAGCTGTCAGGACTGGCAACTCATTTGACACTTGCCAACTTACAGTTTGGGGCGCCACTTCATGGGTATCGGGGTCAACAACACTTTCCTAACCCATGTGGCTTTGATAGAACATTTGACGGAAGAGCGCTTGCTTGGGTGTCGCTAAGAGTTTCCGTATCAATACCTGGGCAGGTAGTATGATGCTCGCTCATTGCGGTGTTGATACTATACATGCGAGATCGATGAGACACATAGTGCTCCGTACAAAGCTCGCGACATGGATAGTGAAGCCATGCTATCACCGTGCAAAGCATGTGCCGCTGTACTATCGAACTTCAAGGAGCTTTTGAAATGGTAACTTGCTATTTTGATGAACGCTCTAAATATAGCACATACGGATGATTCAAACCGCCAATAAACCATGCGATCGTCGACAGGGCTTAGCAGGCGTTCTAATTAGGCAAGAGTACGTACAGCCCTCACGTGAATTTTGGCGTGACATTTGCTAAAACCCGCACCAGACTTAATTAGCTCCACATATTGCCCCATAAATATCAGGGCACGGAAACCCCATTTTAGCGACTCCATTTTCCAATTGTGCAAAACTTCTCTAGTCGATTCTGACGCCGTTGTAATCATCACCATCTTTGAGCATCACATCAACAGTCAAGATGAGCGCCCCGTCCCTGAACAAGATCGCCCCCAACAGCCCTTCGCGGCAGAACCCCTCTGAGCTTGAGCAGCAGATCGCTCAAGCTCTCTACGATCTCGAGACCAACACTGCTGATCTCAAGGTTGCTTTGCGACCTCTGCAGTTCGTCTCTGCCCGCGAGGTGAGCACCTGAAATGAAATAATGAAACTAGACTTCCACCTTGAGTCGCCTTTCGAGACTCTGTTTCCAAAAGAGCAACTATACAATGGCTACGACGCGCGTCACCTGAAATAAATAAGAAAAGGCGAACCAATAATCACCGGGTTACGAGAGAAAATAGTTTTGATACTGTAGGACTATTCGTAGTCTTGGAGACCCGAAACATATCATTTTCATCTTCGCTTGGGGACACACGTCGAGCCAGCGTACAATTGACTTCTTGATGAACAGGACGGGAAGCGGTCCAAGGTTACGTCCTGGAGCTCGCATGCTGACTTTTGGTCTGAATTAGATCGAAGTTGGCCACGGCAAGAAGGCTGTTGCCATCTTTGTCCCCGTCCCTTCCCTGCAGGGCTTCCACCGTGTTCAGCAGCGGTAAGTTTGATGTCGCCAAGTTTATCAGGCACCAGTCGCTAATAATACACTGTCAGCCTGACCCGTGAGTTGGAGAAGAAGTTCTCTGACCGCCATGTCCTGATCCTCGCCTCGCGCCGCATTTTGCCCCGCCCCAAGCGATCTGCCCGCTCTCGCAACACCCAGAAGCAGAAGCGTCCCCGTTCCCGCACTCTGACTGCTGTCCACGATGCCATCCTGGCCGATCTCTGCTTCCCCGTCGAGATTGTTGGCAAGCGCATCCGCACCAAGGAGGACGGCAGCAAGATCCTCAAGGTTGTCCTTGACGAGAAGGAGCGTGTCGGTGTTGACTACAGACTCGACACCTACGCCGAGGTCTATCGCCGCCTCACTGGTCGCAGCGTCAACTTCGAGTTCCCTCAGACTACCGCTGAGTAAGGAATTGGACTTTTAGCATTGGCATGGCAATTTTAGGGGCTTGGAGTGCTTTGGTATTTCATCTGTCACATTTGATGGTTGGTCAAAACAAAAAAGGGGCTTGGCGTCTTATGAGTAAGGTAGCTTGATAATGATACGGGCTGCCCACATGATTATTTGATCAATTCACTCGACCGCTCTGTGTCGTGCCTATACAACCACTGTTACGGGGTATCTTGATCTATTGTGTTTTACGTCTGTACTCTTTCAATCGTGACTGATCCGTCCCACACCAAGAACACACCAGTACGCTAGTTCCCTCTTCTCTCTAGCCTCCTTATCTTTGCCCAGCGTGGTACCCATGTCATGTTGTGCATCCACCTCCCATTCCATTCGCACGAACATCGGTATCTCCAGGATATCCTCATCTTCCTTCAGAGGGCTGTCGTCAAAACCATGTTCCTCTTTCCCTAATATATTTCGATGCTCTGTCCGTAGTGACGCTGGGACAACCTCCAGCACTATACTGACCCAGTTGCGGCCTCTTTCCCAGATTTTGGCGGCATCTCCTTGTCCAGCGCCGTCTCCTTTGCGCCCCCGGTCTCTGCCAGCATCCTTGAGAGCATCATCCCACATGTCGATATTCGCGTCTACTTCGAATTCGGGACATAGAACCGTGACCTTGCTGGCGAATCGTCCGGGTGTCGTGTTGGGCGTTGCGAGAGTCACCTTGATACTATCAAAAAGTGGATTCTTGAAAGTTAAAATGTATTGATATGGCTTCAACGGTGTCAAAGGAGCTTCTTCATTCGTTGCGGGCCGCCACGTAACGGGTACTGGCGCGGCAGTTGGTTGCATAGGGCGGATAGCAATAGTAGGTATATAAGACTTGGCCACCAGGCGAATTTTGAATCTGGTCGATGTAACCTTGTTCTCCGGTTTTGATATAATATGCCGGCAAGCAGGGCAGCGCTTCGAGCGCTTCGTGCGTAGCAGGTAAGGCACCGGCCGCAGTTCATCTTGGAACTGCGCTGGGAAGAGCTGATTCTCACGCTGCTCGGCAGATGTGGTGGTTCTCCACCCTTCATGCATCAGTTTCTTAACCATGGCCGATTCGTCTAGTTGGGCCAGCTTCAAGCCTTCTTCCGAGCTCAATGCTTCACGCATGACTTCTGCAGGGCCTTGCTGTAGCCTTCCTGCGTGACCGCGGCTCGTATAGAGAGACATTATTCTCGACAAAGCCGCTGGAGAGGAGAAGCCCACACTATCGTGCAATGGCATGCCACCGAGTGACGTGTTTGCATCCGCGAGTTGCTCTTGATAAAATGCCTTTAGACTGGCAAATTGTAGATCTCGATCGACTTGCTCATCTGGCAACGGGGGTTCATCAGGATTCTCCTTCCGCCTCTCCTTGATGTCCTTGATGGTAATCTTCGGTGTGCCGCCATTGGCCAACTTGCTGAGCTGTGAGTGTATGCCGCTCGGTCGGTCGAATTCGATCCCTATGTCGGTAGAGGACCAGTTGCAATACTGGCAAAAGAGCGCATAAGGCCCACCATGCGAACTGGGTTGTCCCTCCGGAGCAAGCAAGCTCGCATCTGATGCGGCTTGTAGTGACCCAACTTGAAGAGGCCCAATGCACACGGGGCATTGATAGCAGCTTCGTGTGCACCTTTCACCATGGGTGTCAGCGCTTCTCCGATCGTGGAGTACAAGGGCCGAGACAATACCTGTTGCCTTCACTACGAAGATTGCTGCTAGGAACCTCGAACAAGCAGTTTGGGCAGTAATAAGTGACGATCTCCTCTGTTACACATCTTGGGCAACGTATCTGCTGACAATCCTCGCAGTATAGCAGGTATTCGAGCGGGTACAAACTGTAGCTTGAGCGCGGGGCACGGGGATCGAAGTTTCGGTCGTCATCGTCGTCCAAGTCCTCACTTCCAGAGTCGTTGTTGGCGCGCTCCGCGGCAGATTGATCCGAACATGGACATTGAATGTAGGTGTATGGAGTTGAGCGCGCCATTTTTGACACTCATCTCTGGCAATGATTTGGCAAATGAGGATCAGCTACGAAATCATCACCATTTTCGTCTTTGGATGCCACACGGTGTAGAGCTTGGCAGATTGACCGACCACGGGGTCCTTTCTACCTCTCACCAAATAGAGCTCGGGACTGGTTACTCCGCAGAGGTGAGCCGAAGCGGGCCGCGGTGACGCTCGGTGAGTGGTCTATCAGGTGACTGTGCCTGTTCTTTAGCAACTAACATCCCCCACGCCCAATATCATATCCACCTTTGACCTAGTCCCATGAGGGCGAAAATTGAGATCTCGATCTCACCTGGTCCTTGTTGCCATGGTTTCATGACTTTCAGATGATGTTTGATGGAAATTTGATATTTTAAACGAGGATTTCGTGGCTGTTCATTCAATATCCTGCCGTGGCCATGGATGCGCTTAGCGGCTGGAGCAGGCCCCCGTCAAACTGACGAGAACCGTGAGGAGGACGGAGCAAGTACCAATGCAATTTTGCGGAGTACATCCTTGAGATATCGACACTGGCTGACTGGCTTCCTACTCACGAAAGCTCGCGTCGTCAATGGTCACTAGTCGGCTTGAAAGAAGAAACTATTACTCCGTACTTCGTACTCCGTACTCCCCACGGAGTACAGGAATGGCTTGTCATTGTTTAGCATTTGCATGCTGCCCATTTCGATCGGGGTCTGAGATGCGCATCGTTGAAGAGTTTCTTCTACTGTCACACCGCAACAATATCATGGGACAATTTTATGCGTGAATATGCTGGCCAGCTCAATCCGCCAATGCCTGTTTGTCTTAGTTGTTTAGGAGAAAAGCCCAGATTGCAGTCGCATAACGACGGCAGACCCCCCCAATAACATAGCGACTATGGGGCACTCCGTACTCCGTATACTGCCATCAATTGCAGAGTTGAAGAAGTAAAATGCTAAGCTTCTACTTGCTCGATGGGCTGCGATGACTATGATATCGTATGAGTTGCTACAGCACGGAGTACAGAGAACGGACTCTACCATACATCAGGTATACGAGCAAAAACTACTCCGTAATAGATCTCCGTCATTCAAACAGCTCCTGCTCTTTTGGTACCCTCATTGTCTCAAAAAGGGATGTGGTACGGTTGTCTCTGAGGTAGAACAAGTGAAGGAGGAAAACAGTGTCTCTGGTTCCAGCGCATCGCCGCGCCACAAGTCAACGTGGCGTGGCATAGGAAATGATGTCTCTCGCCTAGTTTAGCGCTGGTCAATCAAATAAAAACTCCATACGGAGTACTTAAGCGATGTGGCTCTCTCGCTGTTGGCCTGTCTGGGTTGGGGCTAGGTGGTCGGCCGGGGTGTTGGCTAGTGGCCAGCCAGCTAATAACCCATATCACCCGTGCAGACGCAGGAGAATTTACGAAAGGCGCTTGAGGCTTTGATGGAGACTGGAAATGCCATCGCGCCCCGTAGTGCCGTCAAAATGCTGGACATGCCCTGAAAGAGGGGCATTACATTATGGTAGTCGCATCCAAGAACCTGGGCCGGCGCAAGGGCAGGGATGGTAATTAGTCTTCTCGTCATTTATTACGCAAAAGGAAGCGCTTCGAAGCTTGATTGAGCCCACGAACTCATTCAGCCGTGAGGCACAGAGATCAAAACCGGTTATCTATTGCTTCCGGCGTTCATGCATATGCGTAGCGCGACGAAAGAGCAAGGAAACAAGACGTTCGAACGCCAAACTACTTGCTTCGGGCCGGTGCCATGACGAAGGACAGGCCGCCATTGCATGCCTCCTATGCCTTTATCATGCCGATGCGATAGACAATAATCCTTGCATCGCCTGAATGCCATAACGCAGCGACCGCCCTAATTATCGCTGGGCCCGGAACTCTTCATTTAGCGCCGAACAGCTCATCAGACAAGAGGCCTGCTCCATGTCTGCCCCTGTTATCTGCACAAGGTGTTTGATGTGGACCGCCTTTTGCAGTCGCGGAACGTGCATCATCGGCACCTCAGACTCCTCCTGTCTGGCTGAGAAAGATTCAAGCAGGAATTGACGTCAGATATTCTTGCTTCTCTTGCAGGAAAAGGGACAATTCAGCACGCTGCGTCGCGGAATCTTGTTTGCCAGCTCATACTAGCGGCACGAGGCGCTGCGTTCCTGCTCCGAGTGTCTCTGATCTGGAGTTCGGCATTGGTGGAGATGGGCTCATCATTATCTCTCAGCTACTCGTTTTACGCTAAGACAGCGTGGGCCAATGCTTCAGACGGCTTGCATGGGATGGGCAGCCCATCTTTGCTTGCCCTTGATGGTGACAGCGAATTCCGGCTACTGAGATGTCTACGTGCAGATCGTGTTGGCACGACCTTTGCTTAATTTGAGCCAGGCTCTGGGGGAGTTAGCTTGAGCATGGAGAGTATGGTTGTCATAAAGGTGGCTAGCCCTGCCGACTCCATTTGAAATTGGCCGGGGTTGGTAGTTCTCGCCTTTCCAGCTCGTCTCTTCAAGCATTGCTCTCATCGTTCTAGCGAGATCGAGGAGACCAGACGGGGATCGATTAATTCCCTGAAAGACAATTGGGAAGAGAACGGATCATCGTATCTAAGAGTGGGAACCAGAGTCATGGCGGCGTGTTGGGAAGCTGTCATGAACCAAGTCTCCCAATAACTTGCCACCTCGCTCATTTGCGTCTGAATTTGTTGCATTCTACGTTCCTGACGATCCGTCGTCACCAATGCACCTATCGGAACGAAACAACACCATGTCGTTGCTTCAATCTTCACGAACGGCCGTCTCGAAGCCAAGCAGCCGCCTCAGCCGTCGAACCTATGGCTCAAGTACATATCTCGATGCCACCAGCAGCCTCGTGACTTCAACATCAAATCTGAGTTTAAAGAAATGGGATGGAGCGAAACGCATTTGCACAAGCTGGGGCAATCTGGAAAAGGTAAACTTGACGCATAAAACTTCTTACGTTTTGTTTCCATACTTTACTACCACGTTGTCATATGCCCAGCGCTGTATCTCAAGATGGGCTAACATTACTATAGGATCCTGAACTTTCAATGCGTAACGGTAATTGCTTAGTGTATCTCCACGACTACAACGACGACCAAAAGAGACGACATCCTGAACGTACTGTGGCGTTCAAACTGCCCTTTTCACTCCTCCTTGCGACCAAGTGTTGTGCTCTCATAGAGAGGTGCCAAGTCAATTTCTCCACCGATGTTGGATCTAGACCACCACGCGGGCCCAGCGAGATTCAGAAATGGTGTCGTTCCAATCCAAAACAGACGGTCGAGCTTTTCATCCCGGCGCCTCAAAACGCGAACGAAAGACAAATTCGTCGTCATCAACTATTGATGAGAAACTTTTTCGCTTGGGTACTAAGGAGGTCGCTAGTTGGAGAGACTCTTGGAGATGCATTGGTTGGTTTGCTCGAATGCATGCATGAATTTCGGTCTGGTGAAGCTATCGACAATGTTGCGGATCTCAGTCATTTTCTAGATGAAGAAGGCTACCTGTGTCTTGCTGGCCAGCCAGATCATGCCTTGGCAATTCTACGCCTGGCTGAGACATTTCACCTGAAGGACTTATATCTACAGGCTTTGACTCATTGTGTTGGGATGAGCGATATGCTTCCCCGCAAGCTGGAGTTTCAGGTGAGTTATGATGGATCGCTGATGTGTCATTGCATGGCTTTGACTTTCATTTTTCGTACCGGCATCAAGAGGCTGACGTGGCTCTCCTTATGCAGCATGTGAGCTTGGCAACTCGAAACCTCATTCACGAGTCTGAGGATGCGTTGACCTCGCGTCTCAAGAAGACTTCAGATATGCTTGATAACTTCCTGGACGAAGAGCTCTCAGAGGCATATATGGGCATTTCTGATGGCATTCGCGCTCATCTGGAGCGTTTTCGAAGTTTTCTATTGTCCTACTACAGCACCAAGTTAGGTTACTACCCACCACGGCTGTTTGATGGGCCGGTTTGCCGTTCCATGGCTCTGGATTTCGAGGCCTTGTACAACCTTCTGGTCGATGAAGGATATAGCTCAGCCGAGGCAATGCCCTCTGTTGCGGCTGGTGGTATGTGTACTCTGCAACTAGTTCAATCTTTCGACTCGAGGAATGACTTCGAGCCCATGAAACATCCCATGCCGAAACTGCCCCATCAAGACCAGGAGGCTCGGTCCAGACGATTGTCATGGCTTCCGCGGAGTGCTAAGCAACGCGCTGACGAGCGTCAATTGGGCCATGTAGCTCTGGTTAATGCGTCGAATTGGAACGGGAACGTCTTTCAAAACAGCCTCGTGAAGGCATATAGAAAGTTTGAAGAGGAATGCGCAATTTCAGCCAGGAAGGCAGATAGAAATGAAAGGACGAGCTTGGTGGACGGACGCAAAGTGCGTTGGATCCTGATATACGCGGTGCATCAGACCCTTCGGAACGCTACGCAGCGACCGCCAAGTGTACAGGATGACTCAAAAGCGAGCTACGTCGTTTCCATTGCGAGAGACACAGGCGTTCCTTGGCAGGACAACAAATGTCCCCGGCCGTTGCAGCGCAGCCGGACTGAGCCGGTACTTAGTCGCCTCATTGAGCGACCTGAACTTGACCACCCCCGCCCTACAATTGGAAAGCTGGAAATTAAGCCTGATATTGACTATTTTGCCTTGACACACAAGGAGAGCGCGTCTCCCTCAGTTCATCCGAGACGAGCCTCTCTTCCCGCCCTTGATAGCCAAACGGTATTGCCCCGTACGGACTCTTTTAGGGAGGCGTTGAGTCGCAGTGCCAATATTCGCCGATCACTGCGCAAGCTTAAACACGGTGCGCCTAACCCAGCACCCCTAGCAGTTTCCACTGCGAAGCCGCAATACCACGAGATAGTGGTACATGGCTACGGAAATGGCACAAATGATGTTCACATGAAGTCGAACGTGGTGACTGCCTCGGGGAGACCGAGTTTACTTGCCAACCGAAGCGGTTCCACCGTCTCGGAGACCGGATCAAGCAATATTAGCATTGTGCCGAGCCTTGCCAGCATGGTTGACACGGTGGATTCATCGCTCAACTCGCCTATTTTGCCGGAGTCGCCTCTAGAAATGTCAATGAAGGGTCGTGGTGGGAGCCATCTGGACTCCAGCGCCGTTGTATACTGCCCCAGTCCAACCGACTCGAGCGCCAGGAAGTCAAACTCGTTCAAGCGACGGTCTATGGGCTCTGCAATGGATGGCTACAACTACGCTACCAAAGCATTTGGCCAGTTTGTCGACCAAGAACGTCGTGGTGTGTTTGCATCTGGCCGCCACGGCTCCTTGGATCTCAAGCGCACGGGATCGGTCTCTCAGAGCCGATCTATGACATTTCCCATACGAGAAGATGACATTCACGAGGAGCCGTATATCCTAACTAATGACTCGGGTGATTGGACTGCCATGCAGGCTTTCCTCGATGGGAAAGTGCCCGATAAGGTCCGCGGGGGCAGCATGGACGCCTATGCCGACTTGGGGGGATTGACTGAAGCCGGGTAAGGAATGAGCTGTCGTTGTGGTGTATGGAGAAGGGGGGAAGGGAGCCGCGCAAGTGGAGGGCGAACCTCCGGATCCCCTTCACCGTCGCCTCGGTGTTAATAATACGGCTACACAATTCTTTTCGATAAGAAATTTTTATTGTATCACCCATTTTACGCTTCTGGGAGCGCCGTTGAATGGTTCCTGTCTTTAATGTTTCATATTTTTCTTCATGTCACGGACGATACCCACCACATGCCACGCATGATTCATTTACAGCTGCGCAAGTCAGCGCGGGACATCTTATGCAGATCTCCAATAATCCATGGAGGACATACACATTTTTAGTCGAAATGCAATACTTTTATTATCTTGCGATTACCTCTTGACAATACGTCTTGTGAGCAAATATGTCGCGAGAAGCCAACTTCACCAACGCGGCGAGCCACGTCAAAAATCGAATAGATCCAATTAACCGTAAAACAAGCCGGGGGTATTTTGTGTATACAAATATTACTCATAATCATCACATCCTCCTCACCCCAGACACGTACCCTTTGCAAAGCCGAGATTTTGTCTCTGCTGGGGTTAATATTATACAGTATGTCTGTTTTTGAAGTGTACTATATTTTGGCTGAATCCTCTAATCGCCATTGTAGAAAGTGTGCGAGCGGTTTTGTTGTCTCTCATTCAACTTTAACATGAGTGGCGTCCTCCAAACCGTCCAGGATTTCGGCGCCCATAGTCCAAATCATGTAGGTTGGGCCAATGAGCCACAAACCGCTGTCAAGTACGTGCCGTATTAGTAAAGATTGACACTTCCCCCCAGCCTTGTTCGGGTCATAAGGAAACACGTACTTGGGGATAATCCAGAGGAAGATGAGACTAATTAGATCGTTGTGGCCTATGTTGCCAAAGCCAGAGAAGTACTCATTCATCCCTGTCGCGTGGCGGGCACGCAGCATTAGCAAGCACGGCGCAAACCTGTAACCCCATTCTTCCATTTTCTTTTTCCGTTTTTTTTCTTCTTGGGTTAATTCCATCGAGGCAAGGGCCAGGATCACTCACAATAAAGAACCGTCTTGCTCAGTGTCATGACAGCCGCACTAAATGCAATCATCAGCGCCCATGCGCCGACCCTCCCGGCCAGGACCTTGTTCCCATTCGCGGAGACCTCGCTGCGCGAATACCACAGCCACAGATAGGCCAAGTACATGACGGTCTCGACGACGTTCAGGAAGCCCTGGGCAGCCGTGAAGCCGTTCTTTTCGTGGACCGCCTTCCAGCCGTACACGTAGTCGACCTCGCCGTAGAGCTTGTAGGGGGTCCAGAAGGGCCAGTGCGCGAAGCCGCCCTCCATGGTGTGCGGGCGGCCGAGGACGTAGCATGTGTCCCAGATGACGAGCGGGAGGGAGACGGCGAACCAGGCGAGGACGATGGAGGATGGCGCATGTTGGAAGGCGCTGGGTTTGCTGGAGCGATGGGCAGCGCGGGGGGCCGACGTGATGGTCTTGCGCTTGGTGGTGCGGGAGGGCGTCGGCGGCGAGGAGTCGGGCCCGAGGCTGTCGGCGCGGGAGGAGGCGCGCGTGCTGACCATGATGCAGTGGGATGGGATGGGATAAGATGATATGAGATGGGACGGGACGAGACGAGGTTGGCGATGTGTGGGAGGAGAGCGAGCGGGCGAGGTTGGGATGTGGTAGTTGATGCTGCGGCGCGAGGTTGTCGATGTACCAACCAACTGGTAGTCACGGAGTAACTATGTAAGAGGTGAATTGGGCGCGAGGAGGGGGCATCTGGTTTGTTTACATTTACAGCACGGAGTAGCTATGCGGCATCCGGGATGCTAATCGAGCCGAGTGGAGTTTTGGCTGGGAAATGCAACGATGCGGACTGCGGAGGATGGATTGGATGGACGGGGAAAAGGATGGGCGGAAAGGGGAGCAGATTGACGAGCTAACAGCTCCGTTAGTAGCTTATTCTACGGAGTAACGACGAGCGTTTTGCTCTCCGGTGCGCTAGGAAACGACGCAGACGGGATTGCTGGTCCCATTTGGATGCTGACCATCCCATCCCATTCAGGCGCCATGTTGTTGGTTGGGCTGAGTTGCGTCGGAGAGGGGAGAGAGGAGGCGGAGGAGCCGGGTGGACGATGACGATGACGATGCATATCTGGCCGTCCCATCACAGACGCCAATCTATGGAGTAAATCCGCTGCTCGGTCCGGATGCGATCATAGCACTAACTAATTATTTAACTACTCCATGCTCCCTCCTCCATAGCATACCCATTTTGCCCCATCTTGGCTATGTCCGCCCCAGTCTATAATTTTAGCACTGGCTGGCCGGCTCGCCGGTCCTCCGTTGTGCTGACAATGGGGCACAAAGATTGCGGGGAGCTGGCTGGCCCTTACTTAAATCGATGGGGAATGACGGTATTACATACGTTGCTGCTGTGCTCGTGCTCGTACTTGTGTTTCTGTTGTGCTGCGCAATACGGAGCACAGAGTGCAACGCCGGGCTGGCTGGTACAAAGAAGAATGGGTTACGGATGCCACGGAACAGTCAATTGGCTGGATTCGATGCTCATCACGAGGCAAGTGGCCTGCATTTGATCTGATGAATGGTGGCGGGCGCAGTTCACGAACCAAGTTCCCCCAGCCAAGGAAGCACAAGCTGCATCTGTCCCAAGAGATGCTGATGCTGGGTTCCACAGCAAAGATGCCAAGATAGCCATCGTATTGTGCGCTGCATGGTGGACATCTCCTAGAAAGCTACAGCACGTCGTACAACATAACCAGCGAGCAGCAATCACGGGGAAAACGTCTCGCCTCCGTTTTCAAGATACTCCCTCTCCTCCTGCGTAGGCTCCCTCCCCAGCGCCATATTCCGGTGCGGATACCTCCCAAACCGCCTAATAATATCCGCGTGCATCTGCTCAAACCCCAAGTTTTTCCGCGCAAGCTCCGTCGCGGCCTCTGCATTTGCCCGCACAACTTGGAGCGCCCTGGCGCGGTACTCGTCAGCCTCGCTGGAACCGCTGACCTGCTCGCCGCGAGCTAAGCTCTCGACATCGGCTGCGGACCGTCTGAATCCCTCGAGGGCTATTTCGTGATCACCCATCTCTTCCGAGTGCATCAGTGGCATGTAGAACCAGGGGCGGTAAGCGAACTGCCATCGTATCTGGGGGGTTTGGTCGGGAATCCCTCGTTGGATGGCTGCGTGGGCGATATCTCGCGCAAGGGGATCGAATTCAGTGAACACAATGGCTGCGGAGGTGCCCCTGTAGCAATTGCGTGGGAGCTGGTCGAGAAGCAGGAGCAGTCTCATCCAGTCACATGGATCAGCGGGCTGGACGGCATCGATAAGGGACGAGCCGGACTTTAGATTGATCTTCCTGAGCGCTTCAAGGGTTGGTAGGAATCGCTCCCTTTTCAATGGAATTAACGACAGCCAAAAAGAAATAAAAACAAATGAAAAAACAAAAAAACAAAAATGGTGAGCCTGTATGGAGTAAAAGTGTGGAATTGTCACTTACACGCAAACCTTGTCGAGGGCTTCGCCGCCGGCGAACCACCGCGAGAGATGTTCTTGTCTGACGTGGATACTGGATTCGGGCTTTGCGTCGGGAAACCAGAACTCTTGGATTTCATGGAGCAGCGACGGTGTAATGAGCGATTTGAGAACTGCGTCCTTTTTCTCTTGAGATGGTGGTTTGGCGACAGCGGCTTTTGTGAACGCCCCGCTTGATGATGTGAAGAGTCTGGTCTGAAATGGCAGCGACGGATGATGAGTGGTGGCAGCAGTGGGTGGGCAAAAGGGCACACGCTTGGCTGATTGAGTCGTGCGGGCGCAGTATTTCACTGGGTTTATTAGCAGCAGTTTGAATGACAGAGTCTGCCGGAGGCAATCGACGAACCTGGTGGCTCAATTGGTGTCCTGGGGAGACGTAGGACTGCTCTAGAAGATTTGATCATGTGTGCGGTCAGCGCGAGCCGCAAATTGGCAGATTTGTCCTCGCAACACGTGGTTCGAATTTACTCGAGCAGAGCCACAGAGGGGGGGGGAATAGGCCAAGATTGCTGACGAAGGCCACGGGAAGCTGGGGGTAGTAAGTAGATGCTTCTCGGAGAGGTCGGATGGTGTTCTACCAAGTGATCGTCAGCCCCACAACGATAGCTCGAGATTTATGGCGCCAAGTGGCAAAATCTCACGATGCTTCAGTGAGATATAAGTCGCAAACAAAGTTTGTTATTTGACTATTCTAGAAAGTAAAGTAAACTCGTAGCTTAAATCTCCCCATTAAATAAGACTGTGCATGACTGAGATGTGCATCTACTCAAGACTCCTCCACGTGTTCCATTGGCGAGTTCTTGTGATGCGCAGCCGGAATATCAATTCGCGTATGCTTCTTATTGAAGACTGTTTCGTAATGTTAGCAGGTACTCCTACCCCATAAGACACCCCGACAAGCCAACTTACGGAGTTCCATTTCTTCCAGAGATCGCCCTTTAGTCTGTTCCCACCCAAAGTGTTAGCGACAGTGAATGGCACGCCCTTGCCGATAGTGCAACCGCATACCTCTTTGATGAAGAACCAAGTGTAAATCACAAGCGCCCAGTTGAATATGGCAAACATGACAAACGTCTTCCAGCCGAGGTTGTTAATCGCGTGAGGCGTAATCTGTGAAAACGTGAAATTGAAGAGCCATTGGAAGGCGGCGCCGACAGCAACACCGCCTTCTCGGATACGCGTGGGAAATATCTCACTCATGTATAGCTGTCAACGCATCGGGTTAGTTATACAGTTGGCTTGTTTTCCTAGTCTAGGAAGCCAAATCCGGAACTTACCCACGGGACAGGACCCCACGAGATGTTATATGTCATGGCTTCCAAGTAAATCATGGTAATAGACGCGATGGCCGGCGGCGTCAGGCCCGCCTTGGGATTCGCTGGATGGTACTTCGTTACAAGCCCGACAACAAGCATGTATATCCCCATAAGTAAGGATCCTGCTAGGAGAGATCCCTTTCGCCCAAGTCTTTCCACAAGGAAGAGCAGGAAGAAAAGACACGCGACGACTTTGCAGAGGCCAAAGAAGCCGGAGAGTAGGAGGGCTTTGTCTCCTGCGCCGACGGCCGCAAAGATCTGGGGAGAGACTGTGACAGTTAGCTTAATATTTGATCAGGGTGCTGCGGCAGGCAGTGCAGAGAGACAACCTACAATACGCTAGACTTGTGTTGCCGGTGAGTTGTGCACCTATAGCCTAGTCAGTCATGTCGGATCTCATCCTACATGCTCGTGGCATCTTACCAATTTGTAAGGTAATGGCAAGGAACATGCGATATCGATTGGCGGGCAGCAGATACTCCTTCCAAGTAACACCCGCAGTCTGGCGCTCTTCCTCCTCAATGCCAGCCAATATGTCACCAAACTCCTGCTGCACTTCCGGCGAGTCCCCGCCGCGCACCCAAACGAGCGAGGCCATAGCATCCTCGTGACGGCCTTTTTTCGCAAGCCACCTGGTGCTCTCCTTAGTCAGGAGCATGCCCAATCCCAGAATACCACCCGGGACAAGCTGCAGTCCCACCGGCACACGCCACTGTGCGCTTGTGGATGGCATGTGCTCGGCGACGGCATAGTCTATCCAATAGCTGGTGAATACGCCGAGTGTGAAGAAGAATTGGAAAAAGCTGCCCAGTCGACCTCGGATTTCTTTGGGGGCCATTTCGGTAGAGTACATGGGGACGATGACAGTGGCAACACCGACGCCGACGCCTGAAATGACTCGACCAGCATACCAGGTGGAGATGCCCTTGGTGTAGAAGAGCTGGAGGATGGTGCCGATGTTGAAAACTGCGGAGGCGAGAACGATGGACCACTGTCGGCCGAGGCGGGCTGTGAATGGCCATGCGAATAAACACGAGAAGAAAGCTGGCATGCATGTATGAGATTACGAATTGTCCGGCTTTTGGGTTTTGGGGATTAGAGATAGGCGGTTTGGCTTACCTCCAGCCTGGAGGAGACTAGCCGACAAGGAGCTCACATCGCTCTTATCTTTTGCCTTGATGGCGAAGTCCCTCTGGAAGGATTGGAGCGTCAACACGCCGCCGACAATGCCGGTATCATACGCGAAGAGGAATGATCCTATACAGCACAGGGCAACGAGGTACGTTGCACGGAAAGTGCCCAACCGAGTCATGATGAGACTGGATGTTGAACAAACTGACGATCCTCAGGAGCACATCCCCAGGCCTACGCCGGTGAAGTCGCGACACGATTACATTCGCGGCTTTGATCTCTGGAGGAATAAGCAGCGCGATGACGAATATATAAGAGAGGCTGAACGGAGCATGGATGCTATGGCAAATCATGGTGGCTTAGTGCTAGTTAAAGTCTGTCCTAGTTGAGTTGACCTGGATGGTCGATGGCGTCGACGTATCGATATTGATGCAGCGTACGACATCCGAGATGGCGCCCGCAGTCAGTGGCGTCAAATCCAGCATTAAGGTTCCTTTTTATATACATCATATTTGTTTACAGGCCCAATCCCAACTTGAAGACGGCTTTAACGGTTTCATTCAAAAACGCCACCTTAGATGGAGGTTGGGTGAATGATGCGGAGAAGATCCCCACACAGATTAACGGAACCATTGACGGAACCAACACGCTGCAGGGCAATACTACTGTTCGTCTTGAGCGTGGGGAGATCCACAGGGACATCGTCGTAGGAGCTGTTATGCATCAATGCTGCATATTATATCTATGGTTTGCATATTTTGGCCCATTGGATATGCAAACTGATGTCAAGCGCAAAAGCTGGTCGTTGCTATGGACAATTGCGAGAAATCTGTCGCGGTTAAAATACGACTGCTAATGCTTTCCATAACGCGGAGTAGTACCATGCTCCGAGCTATGTTGCACATGTCCGATGTCGACATAATGAATGCCGAACTAGAGTACACAGGGACCAATATTCCAGATACTAAACCGGTTGGGATGGATGGAATTATTCCCGAACCAATATCCAAAGCGAACCGTGTGCTAGTTGAGTGTTGCGCAGGGCGACATCCGAACGGATGTCGGTGATGGCGCTCCTCCCGGTGCAGGCGGTGATGGGGACGGTGGTGGGAAATATGTTCAAAAACTACGGAGTACTGAGATGATGAATTCGACAAGGATGATTGCAAATTATAACACATCATGGCTTGCATGTACGCGACGACAACGAATGTCAGCGTGTTCGCTACGATGGCTCAGATCGTTGGTGAGGACGATGGGCTTGGAACGGCCCCAGATGGATGCTGCACAGTTACATGAAGTAATTGCTCCTTGTAAGCGCGAGGACCATCAAATTGTACAAGTCGCCATCAAATACTCCGTACTCCGTACACATGCTACAAATGCAGGGCTAGTCACAATTACTTGCCCTGCATACAGCAGAGTCACAGCAAGGACGTGAAGTGAAACCTCGGAGCATGGCCATCAAGAACGGGTTGGGCAAACATGCAGCAGAGAGAAGAGTCAGCTTACACCCGCCACGGCGCTTTGCATCGTCTCACTACTGCACCATCGCGCCTATCATAGATTGTGCTACTGCGCCAAAGGTGACAAAACACCAACCATCTGCCGTTGAGCTCTTATTCTGGCCAGTAGACATGCGCCGTAGCCCGACCAATCCGGGGCGCCTTCCACCCGACAATAACAACCATCTCCCAGCGTGAGAGACGTGTCTGATGAACACTCTGAGGCGGCGCCAGGGCAAAAGCTAGCACACAGGCGATGCGTTCGTCTTGTAAATTTATTCCGTCGTCTCTAGCAGCAAGTCGGGACTTTTTTCTTTTCTTTCTTTGCGCCACCTTTTTTTTTTCCGCGGTTGCACCCGATTATCGTGAAACGTAGGTGGAGAGGGGGGGGGGGGACTGAATCGGCATATCAAACTACTCTGAGGAGCAGTGGATGCGTGCACAAGGCTGTGGTGCGGCGGCTAAAATTTCTTGGGGGATGCGATTGAAAAGGTGAGAATCGAAGCTGCGCACACGGAATGCGTGTTTCTCAGGTGTTAAATACGGCTATTTCGATGGTTGTGAGGAGATTACTTATTAAACTCGCCTCTTCCGTGCATATTCCCCTGTGATGAGGTCCCTGTCATTGTCTGTTCGCAAGAAAAATGGACCGAGTCAAGTGTCGTCTCAACTTTGTCTCCATTGTAGTTAGTTAGTTATGGCTTCTACGGAGCACGGAGATGGGGAATCTCTTTCAGTCAAGTCAGAGTGTCAAGCTGACCTGGCGTGCAATATCAACCCCTGGCCCGAGGTACAGCCCGCCCGCCCAATCACCGACCTCAGCTCCAAAAATGCCACTCTGTTCGTCCCAGGTCTCGGTGTGGCTTAGGGCGGCCGAGTAGAAAAGTGCGATGAACGCAAATGAGGTCGCGGCGAACAAAACCTGACGTTTGAGACGAGTGGTCGTGTGACGCAACCCGCAGAACGGAGACGGGGTGGCTTGAATGGAGGCGCTCGGAATACCCATCTCCCTGGTAGCCTGCGACGTTTCGTGCCGCACTGCGTCTGACGGGTTGTCACCCTGGTCTAGTCATTAGCCTTAGCCTTACTTCATACCCTTGTACGCCGCTGATGTTTTGGCATATCCTGTCTGTAAGTGGTTCCAACGTGAAAGCAGATGGGATGTTCATATTTGGGACCAACGGCATCCACATGTGCTGTCGCCAAGAGAAAAAGGCCTCTTGTTCAGCCTCTTTTTCTTTTCCTTCTTCCGCTTTTGGTGTATTTTCCGGTTCATTTTGTTGAAGTTTTGCGCGTTGACGATTTTGCCATTCATTTACGGGGTATACGACAACCACAATCATTTGTTTCTGAACGCTCAATTTTGCTGCTTACATTCATTTTGGGAGATATATTCTCTCGCTGGCGAGAGGGGCAAGGAACTGCTACTGGTTAAATTATCTACTATCCACATTCACGCTTTGTCCCAACCCTGGCCGCCCATCGAACGATATATACACAACGAGGAAAACACCCGAAAGAGATAGGGGGACGTTATCGAGGACGATACCATGGGCAATAATCTGTCCTCCACTTTCGTTCCCGACACCTCCAAGGTCGTCCTCAGTCCTACCGATCGCTTCGCCGATATCCTGCTCGTCGTTATATGGGGCCTCGTCCTGTATGCTTGCGCCATGATATTCACTACATGCACCCTCGTGGACCGCTGGAAGGGTCCGACTGATAAGATTCGCGTGGGGGGAGGGTCGGTGCTTGTGGCGATGGTGCTGTCGACTGCTTGGCCGGTGGTAATGGCGTATCTTGTGTTAACGGGGTGATGCTGAATGGGGGGCACATACGGCGCTTCATGTAGAACTCTGGGCACGATTGACATGCAGTCATCTGTTTGTCGGAGCTGCATACGATAAGAGCCGAGGATATGTGCTGAAGGATGCAAATGACGGACTCGACGAATGAAGGGGCTGGTATGAAGGATGATGGTTCATTATAATATATGCTCAATACAAGCTGCTCTTCGACACGACCTTGTGTCTTCATACTGCTAACCCACCAAAGTATTCCGCCGACTTCTATCCGCCCGTATATCTTTCCTCCCAACGATCGTCTCCAGTGTCTGCCCTAAAGCCGTGGCATCATAGCGCCCGCCGCGGCCATATTCATCCTTGGGTCCGTACAGTCGCACAGTATCAATGCCCAGCTCCGCAAACTTTGCCTTATCCACCTTGGGTGAGGCTGGCCCTTCCAGATGAATGATATGCGTGACATAAAGCGAGTACTCCTCCTCGTCCGGCTTATGCCAGCCTCTGGAATTGGCACAGGCACAGGCGATGGCGGCTACAAAGTCGAGCGCCGAGAAGACGTTATCTGAAGGGCCCGTTTCACGGTCTATCGTGCCGTTCAAGATGAGGATCTTGTTCCGGATGGCTGGGTTGGCGATGGCCTCTCCCACACCCTTGAGGACCAAATTGGGGACGAGAGACGTGAAGAGAGATCCTATGCTGTAAATGACGGTGTTTGCGTTTTGAATGGCATCTAAAACGCGGGGGTTCGCGGGGATTCGGATCTCCTGTCCGTATGGATTGATGTACCATATCCTGTCGATTCGCGACGGCAGGTCCTCGTCCTCTGCCTTGGAGAATGTGATGGCTGGTCTTCTCAGAGCGGGAAGCGATCCGGGCAAGTTTGCATCCTCAATCTGATCGTGCTCCTCTGTGTCCTGGCTGATTGACAGTGCGGGTGTCTGCATGCCGGTGCTGATAGGCATGACGCCAACGCCTGGAACCGCCGCGGTCGGGTAGCTCGGGTGGGAGATGTCGTTCTGTCCCGTAATTACAGCACCATCCTGCAGCCCGGCTGCAATATGATGAGCAAAGTTGGTATTGATGGCTGGCAGGACTGAAACCCTGTCGGGTACGGCGCATATAGAGCTCAGCAGATAGATGGCCGCTTCGAAACTGCCAGTGAATAGGCGTGCCCCAGTGAGGAAGAGGTTGCCGATACTAGCTTTGGAGAAGTCAAAGCGACTGCTGGGCCGCATGCGCTTGATGACCTCCAAGTTGAAGCTGTTCAAATAAGATCGAATGAGCTCTCTCTTGGGAGACGATATGTCGATCCATAGCGGATGAGTGGCGTCTAGGATCTCGAACCATTCCGCCCTCGCCGCTGCGTACGTCTTGTCAAGGCGATGATTGAAGAAGTGCTTGATGGCGACTGTCTCTGGGACGTTGTTATTCGGGATGAGCCTCACTAAACGTGAGCGCACATCACCGATTCCTATGCGCACGTGTCAGTTGTCTTGATTTGGTCAGGACCCTTCGGTGCAGGGAAAGGGCTCGAATCTAATCCATACCTGGGCCCCCAAAGACGCGAATGATTTCACTGGTGCTGCCGCCATTATCGGAGATGGGAATCACGTAGCTAAGCGATGCTTTGTTCGCCTCTCGCACCCGCTCGAATACATCAACGAGGCTGTTAGCCGCGCTGCCACCAGAAAACACAACGATGCCGGTCCGATTTGAGGATGCGGAGTTGGGCGTAACGGGGCGACAAGGTGCTGTTGTGGACGACTGCGTGCCCGAGTTTGAGGTCACTGTGACTTGAAGAGCGCTGGACGATATAATATTGGAAGCCATGGGATGAATGGGGCTGCTTTGATGGTGATGAATTGAGAGTGTGTGGAGTGATTGGCGAGAGATGAGACTGCGCCGGGGGTGGTGGTCATGGAGCGAGAATTGGGACGAATTGAGCCACGTCAATTGGAGAACATGATGGCGGCTGTGGTTAATTAGCAGTATTATAACGCTAGAAGATGTAATTGATGGACTTGAACTCGGTCAGCGTGGCTTCATTTTGATCCGCCGTTAGGTGTTGAGTCATCGTATTAAGGACACATGTGCAGCCCATGATCTAAACTTCAAGCAGCTAATAGGAATTACTGGCCGACGAGTCTAAATTAGTCAACTAGGCAACTACGGGGTAGTTAGCTCCTGCCTAGAATCGGGATTCTGTTCCAGGCTACGGAGTACTGTTCCAATTGAAGATCTCCCGACCGACTGGTGCTGCGCCTTGGTGGACTAACCACTATCAGCGAGGTGGGCCTGGATTATCGATTGCTTATATCCCACATTGCCGTGAAGCATAAAGTTTTTGCACACCTTTAGGTCTTTCCGCGCTGGCAGGCTCACAAAAACTTTGTGCCACTTACTGTACTTGAGGTAGGGTGAAAACACGCACAGGAGCAGATACGACAAGGACTTAAATCAGTCAATCGGAGCAAATCTTGAAAGAGTCAAATTATGGGCGCAGTGATCTACTATTATTGATCAACTATTCTACTAGAGCGCAGTCCCTCCCACTCGTACAAACTTCCATGATCAAATGCTTGCCGGTCTTGGCCATCTTTCCGTATCTACAGAAGCTGCCACCAAATTGATCGTCATAAATAGCCCGTAGCCCGCTTGTGCTAATGTGCGAGAGCTTTGAGCGGATATCTTCTTGCAGATGATCCTGTCGAAGATTCATTGTAGGACTTTGGTGTTCGATTGAGGCATACGCAGCCTCAATCTCTTCAGCAAAGAACTCGGGCACTTGTCTCCGGGCAACAGATTCCTTATCAGTTCTAGGGATGACCTTGGAAGCTAGTTTGATGATGATGGTAGATCTTGAAGACACCTGTGCATGGCGGTCTAAGGTGGGATTGATTGAGGAAATGATGGCCCACACATGATCAAGAAAGCTTTCCTCGTCGGTTACACTCATGCTCGATTCTTGAAACTCAATCAACACTGCGACTTCGAAGAAGCCATGCCCAACACAGACTGCCTCCTTGACGGAGGCATCTGCTTTCAACAATATTTCAAGATGTTGAGGCATGACCTTATACCCGGTCTTTAGAACGATGAGGTCATCCACACATCCAAGAATGCGCATCTCGAGATCGTCGTTACGAGCATCAGGATTGTTCTCGAGATCGTCCTGTACTTCGAACGGCTCTTTTGACCCTGAAAGCCATCCAATCAGCCGGAAATAGGGTGAGTCGGGTACCGCCTTGAGTTGCAAGTTTAAATCAGATTTCAGCCGCAGGTAGGCTGTATTGTAATTAGGCCCTGGCCGGACGATCGGGGCAAATGCGCCTATCTCAGTGACGCCATAGTGGTTGAGTAGTCTCAAACCGTTGCTACTCGAACTGTCCTTTTGTGTTGAGCCAAGAGTCGACGGTGAGGAACTGGAGAGCTCGTAGACGGGTCCATTTCGCCGCATCATCCAATTGTAGCAAGTCGTCCATGGTGGTTGACACTGTCATCAATGATTGGCAGTCAAAGACCTCCATCAGCCTGAGTGTTGAGTATCCTGCTAGTATGATGGAGGGTGTTGGAAAGCAGCAAGTCATGCCGAGGGAAAAGTGATAGGCAGGGTGCCAGAAACCCAAATCCATGATACAAGGGAAGGGTAGAGAGGTTGACCCGGTCGATGCGTTCCGTCTCGGCTAAATCGTGACAGGCAGCATGTTGAAGCGGATATCTTAGGCTGAGCCGTATTGGCTTAGGAAACCCAGTGGTCCCTGAAGAGTGTAAGATCAATGGCCCTGTTGTGACCTTGGCTCTGCCGTTAGTAGTTTACGTCGTTTGCTTTGTTGTAGATGTGTTAAGGAAGGCGCCGTACGTCCTAGCTTTAATAGCATTGAAACGGTTGTCAATAAAACCATCAAACACTGGTATTGTCCTTTCCGATACGAGAACACTTGCAGATCCCGTCTTCTGAAGAAGATGCTCGACGCTGGGAGCGCCAAGCCTGGCAGATATCAAGAAAATCTAACATGAAAAAGGGTCAGCGGACGGCGTTCACGGTCGATGACAATAAGGCGGTACTCAGTTGACAAATACAGGTATATTGAAGGCTTGGAGCGTTGTGAGATGTATGAGCAGGCCAAAATCGCTTTCCATGTAAAGTGCGACTGGTTTATCGTCTATCGAACCTGTCGGACCTAAAGAGCATCCCAGTGAGTCGGCCCATGTAACGATGGCGTCGGCGAGCTGCTTGAAAGTAACAGTGATGCTATTCTTCAAACTTTTCGAACTATTGCCGTCGATTTTCTCAATAGCCAACTTCCCTGCTTGGATGTAGAAGGTATGATTGGGGTTATGCTGCGCGTTGAAGAGTATAAGGTCTAATAAGGATGTTATGGTCTCAGGAGCATCTGCAGCTGCTGTCCTGGGCAGGGCAGTAAATTTCGGTCTCTGGAAAAAGTGATGTGCAGACACTGTCATCGTGATTTCTGTCAACCAGGAAAGGTTACATGGGTTGATCAAGGTTGTCGGAGAGTCTCGAGACTTCAACGCATTATTCGACAACCTAAGCACCTGCACAGATTTTCTTCGTACCCAAGGTAACTGCAGGTTCCTGAGTCTTCGTAAACCATACTATCTCGTCCCCTGTTGCTAGGGCAGGCGTAGGGGACAGAGAATCCGACTGCCCTTGTGCACGGCGTGCATGGTCTGGGCCTGTAGTACCAACTACACGAGCGGACCGGCGTTCAGGGCCAAAAGGTGGACCAGTGTCAGGACAATTTGTCCGTTTTTGGAGCATAGAAGGTATGAACGATTTAAGGGTGAGCCTATCTCGAGTCGTTTGGTATGTTAAGGTGATTTGTATCAGAAGATTTTGACCTGGACAGCGTCTTGATGGTCGGATCGAAAGCACATTCTACAGTTCGCAATGCCTTTCACGAGAGATGCTTTGATCTTTCTGGTCAGGGTTCCAGCCAACATCTAACCGAATTCGAGGCCACGGAAGCACTGTGGGAGTCACTTCGGGAGAAGCAGGCCATAGCCTTTGCTCAGTTTGTGCATGCCTCAAGAGAAGCACTTGTCGAGGAGGCTAAGAACACGACACCCGCAGAAAGATGCATCCTAGGAAAACAGTTTCAAGCTTTCATTGACGATGCAGAGTCGCTTTTAAAGCCGTCACCACCAACACATTCACGCCCAGTCGTGGAGACAACCTCACTATACATTCGGCAGGTTCTGGAATTGATGGCGTATCAGACGCAGGGAAGCAATGCACACGTTTTGGAAACTAGCGGCTTGTGTATCGGTATTCCACCAGCCATTCTTGCTGCGACTTTTTTGTCGTACGACTCACAGGACCTCGTCCTGGCTGCTGTCGGAGGCGTGCGTCTCGCTTTCTGGATTGGTTTGAGGGGCAGCCGAGCATTATCATCGGTCACGCGAGACTGGACAAGAGGAGACATCGTGGGTTCTAGGCGTATTTGGGGCATAAAAGCACCAACTAGAAGACTAACTGAGCTCCTATTCTCACCAAATGAGGGTATGCTGTAATCCCTAACCGCAACGTGAGGAAAGCCCGTTGTCGCACTAACAGAGGTCACTATGTCACTACATGACAGAATCAACGCATGGACATACAAGTATTGGCCACTATTGGCGACGAAAATCTCTCCTTGAATGGACACGGAACCATCCTGAAAGATTCCAAATAACATCTGGGTGAGAAGGGCATCGACTGTCGCTGGGTGCATATCCACACATTGTAGCACAGGGGGCCAGAAATGGAGGACGTATTGAAACAGACGCTCCAAGACGTTCGGAATAGATCCATAAACTTCCCAACATAGGAATCTTTGAATGTCTCGGTCCGGTCTGCTGCTTGCGGTTGCGGGAGATACTTGGCCCCACGCATATCGTCTGGTGTTGAGAGCTGCTTGATAGATATAGCACTGCACACCATCTTCATTGACAAGGTGGACTTGAAAGCGGAGCTAACCCACTTGTTCGCCTCGAGGATGGAGCATATCAATCACGTTGAATCTGCTAGATACAGGGTACTCGGGTTTGGCACAGGCACTAAAGGCCTCCTGCAGCCTGTTAAGGACTTGTCTCCCCGCCCTTGTGTTACAATAAATAACGATGGGACCTGAGGCTTGCTTGGGGGTGCTAACCGCGGGCCTTAGACTGTTGTCAATACCTTTGGCAACGTTGATAACCTACCATGGCTCGCTGTCGGGTAAGAAAAAAAAATAAGAGTATTCGAAACCAGGCAGGACAACGGCTAACCTAAATTGCGCGGCACGTTTCTTCTTGGTTGCGAATCCGCGGTTCTGCTTTTCGGAAAGCTCTACGGTCTCTTTGACGCAAAGTGGACGTGTATAATATCGGCTGTCCTACTCAACGTCAGTTCTGCTCTTTGCGGAGCGGCACCGAGCATCAATGCGCTGGTTGTTGGTCGGGTCCTCGCCGGCCTCGGACGGTGGGCGGCATGTATGTGGGAGTGCTGACACTTATTACTGTCAATACGTCAGACCGCGACGCGCCCTGGGTATATGGGCATGATGTAAGTGTCAACTCAATTATCTATGCTTGACGCATTATTTTATGTCCTCGGACGCCGATGTGGCAATCGCCGTGTAGCGGCGCTCTCTGGGGAGTTGGCACGATCCTGGGGCCAGTCGTTGGTGGCGCCTTTGCCGAATCTTCAGCAACTTGGCGATGGGCATTTTATTTGAACCTCTGTGTAGCCATTTTTTGTGTGCCCGTCTATCTCTTCTACTTGCCCTCTTTCAAGCTTCGCGCAGGCACAAAAACTCTCCAATTGGTCCGTGAATACGAGTTTGTCGGGACTGTGCTCATTGTCGGCGCGCTCATAACACTCATCATGGGCATTAATTTTGGTGGCACCCTTGCGATGATTGAGACGGACAGAGGGAGCGGGCAATCAATAGCTTCGCTTAGAGACGTCAGAGTTGTCATTCATATATCGCTCCGGCGACGTCCTACATTCATCATTATTGATGGCATCGACGAATGCCACGATCCAAAGCGCTTGCTGGAGACTGAGGAAGCCAGCCTGGATCACGACTGCCGTTTCATCCTTCTTGAACGACCCAAAATACACATTCCGCCCCAAAGGAAGAGATAGTCGAGATTACTGCTTCTTTCTTTGTTTTCCTAATGACCCATGCTACCCACTCTACGATTAGTACTGGCCGATGAGGTCTTTTCCTCCGCGAATAACAGCAATGGGTTTTCGTGGCACTTAGCGGGCATATATTATTTTATGAGAACAAACAAGAAGAACTAAGTAAAGAAATGAAAACCGAAACCTTGTAGCTTTTAAAAATCACGCAAATTAAGCTCATGTTTTGCGGTTAACCTGCAACCCCCTTTTGTTTGCGAAAACCCGATCTAGCTTCAGAGTGTGAGACTTTTACTTGGCCTAACCAGAATGCCCATAGAAGAGATACGCAAGGTCAAGGTTCGCCCGCAGCTTGTATGTCTATAAAACTAAGTGAGGCAAATTTAAGTTCACGATAGAACAATCCAGTATAGTGCCGGAGACCCCGAACAGCAAAGCTAGGTTAAGAGTAAAAGGTGTATTTAGTAACAGAAAGCATTATAATCTTAAAATTCTGTAGTGCTAATAAGGACAACATATATATTTACTTTACTATGTTGAACAAACACCTTTCTTGAGGGTTGGGTACCCGTATTTGCGGTCTATTTGCTATGGGTTTAAAACAGATCCCGTTTCAAGACACAGATATGACCGCATGCACCCATTATTGGTCTAGTCATGATAAAGTGGGTTCCTAATAATTCCGAAACTTTTTGCATAGTAAACCCATGCAAAAAGTTTCGGAATAGGACCTAACTACTGTACAGCTCAAAACGCAATTCTAGATTCTCTGCCTGTGAGCATAGCGGAACAACACAATTCAAAATATTTATAAAGTCTCTCTTCTGTCGCTCTATCATTTTCTCTATCTACTCATTCATCTAATCAGTTTAACTCATTTCCTTCAATACTTTATTCAAAGACTAAAATAACCAAATACCTAATCCTAAGTCCAAGCCTAAAAAAATGGCCCGCATTACGGTTGTTGCACTCCTGGCCTGTATGCTATCACCGTTTCCACTCTTATTATTCATGACTAACACTTCTATAAGTTGCCATGTCTACATTGGCGCTTCCTCAGGCGCCTACAGGAAACAATGAGCCTATCCTCGACTTTCAGGGCAATCCGTTATCGAAGGACAAGGAGGCGCAATTTCTGAAGCTAGAAGAAAGCGCCGAACAGAAAGAGAAGCAGTTGGTGGCTACATTCACCAAAGAGCAGCAGGAGATGGATCAGGATATTCAGAATAAGTACAGCCAGCTGGATGCTATACTGGGCGTACCAAAGAATGCTAAGAGGCAGATCCGTATCAATTCACTTTAGGCGCGTCGTCAGAGTTCCTACAATTATACATAGCGATCATTGTAACCCTTCCATGACTGAGTCTTGGATTACAAAGAGCAATAAAGTTATTTCATGCAAAACTGCCTTGCTCAAGTGAAGAGTGCCTCTTTAAATAAAGTTGATCGCTGCAAATTGGCTGTCGCTCTGGAGCGCCTGGCGGGCACCCCCCACCCCGGCGCTCTGAGCCGCATTTGGCAAGATTAGCGAACCATTACTTCACTGCAATTTCAACCCCTCCTGAGGGTTTGCTTCCCCACCAAGAGAGCTAACCTTCACTGCAATTTCGAAAACTCCTGACCACAAATTCCTCGCAACAATAAGTATAGCCAGCTAGCTTAAAATAGACCAAGCGCTGTGCTAATAGATCCCCAGTGCCTGAGTGTGCGTGGGTGCGTGGGTTGAGCGGCGGTTAGCCCAGCGCTCTGAAAATTGTTCTCCAACAGTGGCGTCCCGTCCTCCAAAAATAAACGCTCCTACCTCAAGAAATGGATGCACATTTGTTGTGAACATGCACTTTGTTGTAAGGCCTCATACAGGTCTATTCTGGACCTCGGGGTTATTAATTCTGCCTGCATTGCCGACTCTGCTGGGGGTATGCCTGGACTAGGAAAAGCTTCCACATGCCGCGGTGAAGATATAGACGTACGCAGAGACCAGTAAGTCAGAGAGGTATTCCCTCTCCCTACCGAAGCCGCATAACGCGACAAGAGACTTCGTTGTGTGCCAGAGATATTTTGCCATGACCTTGTGTGTAATTCACGTGTGAAGAGTAGGGCAATTAACCTTCCTTGCCGAATATAGCTAGTCACAGCGTTAAATGTTGTTCCGTTTATCGCCTATTCGTAAAACTCGACAATTCTCCCTCTAATGGAGCCTCTAAAGCTTTTCGCAGGCTAAATTTATTGCTGGGCTTTAATAAAGAGACAACCAGAGTTTCAGAGTCGCTATTTCATGGACACTCAACCTTATGTTCAGGGTCTTATCGATAATTTTCCCAACTAATCACACACATTGTTTCGTCTCGTAAGTTTTGTAATAAATAAGGTTACATATTCCGAAAGAGATCGCTCTAGTGCGCTAGGCGGGGTTCTAGCGTGGAAGCGTTTCGGATCTGAGACACCTTTGGTCGTACTATTAGTCCTGTGCCCCGTAAAGCTATTCCACCAAATTCTCTTAGTGCACGGGCTATACCCCAAGTTAATGCCTCGACTAGGAGACTGAGAACAGATATTTTGTGGACCGAAGCTCACACCCACAACACACATGTACTGCTCTCTAACGCACAACCAGCAATGAAACTTCAATTAGTGTAGGCTCCGCTAGGGACCTGGAACAATTCGTAGCGGCCTTCCGCAAAATAAGACCAAATCTAGAGCATGGCTCCGAACGAAGACATAATTCAAGTATAAAGAGGAAAAACTGATTGACCTACTAAACGGGCAGACTAGAACCCTTCTTATAGCTAATTCATTTGATCTGACCAATCCGCTCAAGTCCAAAAATTCACGTGGCTATCTCAGTCACCCTAACGCAAAGCCTAATAATGCGCTAAAACGTAGCATCTAACCTGTTTTAACCAGATCTAAGGTAACTAACTGTTACAAACAAGAAAGTTAAGAAAACCGGCGGGACCAAGGAAACGCGCAAAGTAGCTTCCAATTAGCAATTGGCCCAAAATGGACCCCTATCAAGAATTCTTAATCCTTAGTTAACCCAAAAAAATCCCTAGACGTTAATAAGCACCGAAATGCTTCGTAAAGTTTTTCTACTAATATAGTCTGATGTAGATAAAGGTGTTACAGTTAGGCGTCCAATTAAGCAAGGCAGTACACGTACTGGCCAATACCTGTTGAAAAGCGACTGTATTATTGTTGGATTCAATTGGACGGGTTCAACTTCATGTATATTGATGATGTCTGTTGTTGTAAGACACATTATTCATCCTTGTCTTTTCCTACCTTTAGCCAAAGAGCAGGTAATCCGACAATTATGTGCTGGTTTGGTCGGGAGGCGCGTGTGACGGGCCGGGTCCGAGAGTGGCTTGGCTGGCGCTCCAAATAACAGCTTTATGAACTGGAAGTAGCTGATGTTTAGGTCAACTGCCAACTCAAGATGAAAGCTAGGACCAGCTGTGCTCAGAGGGTGCTGCTTTGGTTCGACTTCTGTTGTACTGAAGGGTTCACAATGCCAGAATGTATTGCGTGGGCGCAAAAGCGCCTCTAGGGTGGTTGGAATTGATTCACGTCAGTTTTACAGAATTAAAGTGGCGTTGTTGGTTGTGTGTCAGACACCAGTATACGTGGGTTGTGGGTGTGTGCTTTGGGTCAACAAAGCATTACGGTATGAATGCTGCCACAAAATTGGTCGAACATGCCCGTGAATGAATTTTTGTTTTTTTGGTGATATACTCGGTTCAACAGGAAGTCACTAGATTTTTACTTTGTGCCGTGACACAGAATGTGCTCTGTGTGTTCTGAGTTCATCGTAATCAGAACTAAATTGCATCGCGAGCGCTGAAAGCTGCTCAACTAATTGGCCGACCCGGACCCAAAATTCCGCTAGAGGTGCGCCAAAGATGGACGTTTTCCGGTGGGACTGTTTCTGACTTGACCAAAATCGAATTGCGAGATGTCTACGCCTCTTGTTGTATCCTTTGGATACTGCGAGTCTTCAGGCATGTCACCTGTTGCGATGTGCGCCAATCAGGACCTAGCGGGATGATGGGCACCTCTAATTAAGTGAAAATCTCACTGTGAAGCATGTATCGCATTTGACTGGGTCTGGTGACTACCTGCCTGAGGCCCTCTCCGGCATCTAAAGGGGTGCTCCGGATCTGTCGGCCTGACGTGCAGTTCATGTAACTTGGTGCATTTTAGGACTAGTGCGGCTGTCAGATTGCCGTTAATTCCGGTCGTCTTACCCGTGGTCAGTGCGGAGTAGTTAGTTGGTGGCCAGGAGTTGACAGAAATATCTCAGAGCAACGTTGGGACGTCTGCCTGGGCGCAGGCTTGATATTTTGGACAATTTCTATTAGTTACTGAAGCCAACTGCGTCATGCATCAGTGTTACGTGGTGGCCTCACCATTAAGGCACACATGCATGAATTGCCTTCAAAGCTTGCTTCGAAGCCACAGGACATCTTCCTCTGAGCTTAAGAACGTGCACCCACATTTGCTATCACATTTGCTATCACGTCTATCCAGCTTTGCTTCCCCACGTCAGCACCAAGAAATACACCATGGCAGCACGAGTAGAGCGCGGCTGGGTGAACTTTATCGTTGACCGTGTCTTCGGCTGGTGGAGCGGTCTGCCCGGAGAGTCATGTAGTTATACGGTCGAGAAGGTGCGAATCCCCATCCGCGTCCATGAGGCCGACGGAGATGGAGAGGGACGGGAGATCAGCCTCGCCGCGAATCTGTACCAGCCGACCATCTCCAAACCTCGCGGCACCGTGCTCGTGCGCACGTCGTACGGGATCGGGCCCCTCATGGCCCTCAGTCATGCGCGACTGTATGCGGCGAGAGGCTACCAGGTCTTGCTCGCTGCGTGTCGAGGCACCGATGCTTCGGATGGGTGCCAGTTCGTGCCGGCCGTGAATGAGGCCCACGATGGGCTCGCCACAGTGGCCTGGATGCGGGACCAGAGCTGGTACAGCGGCTCGTTCGGCACGCTGGGGGGCTCGTACCTTGGCTACACCCAGTGGGCCCTGCTGTCCGACCCGCCCCCGGACTTGAGGGCCGCCGCCATCAGCGCTGGGCCCAGCAACTTTGGCGGCCTTGCCTGGGGATCCGGCGCCATGGGGGCCCATCTCATCGCCTGGGCCGACCTGATGACGGCCCCCAAGCGAGGCATCGCGCCGGGCCCAGCGTACATCAAGACCCAGGCCGACATCCTGCAGCCTGTATACGACGGCGTCCCCTTGACAAAGGCCATCGACAAACACTTTCAATCCAATGCCCCGGACTGGCTTAAGCTGGTCGCTACCGACTCGAAGCTGACGGACCCTTTGTTTAAGCGCATGGACCAGAGTGCCGCCCTCGACCGCGTCGATATTCCCATTCTTCAGATTACGGGTTGGCAGGATACTATGCTATCTGAAGTAGTGCACCAGCATGGCGCCTTGGCCAAACGCGGTAAACAGGCATCCATCACCGTAGGACCCTGGTCTCACCTCGGCGCGCAAAGACAGACCATCGCCGAGTCCTTTGCTTTCCTGGATGAGCATCTCGGTGGCCGTGCCCCCAAAACCCCGAGGCTCACTCCGGTGCGCGTCTATATGACGGGAGCCGGGGAATGGCGAAATTACGCTACCTGGCCGCCTTCTCGCGCCTCGACGCACGAGCTCTACCTCGGACCCCAACAGACTCTTTCTTCCCATCAGCCTTCCGACGACGCTTCGGAGTCTACATCCACCTTTCACTTCGATCCGACGAATCCAACCCCCAATATTGGCCTACCCAGAGCGTTCGACGGCGTCATTCCAGCCAGCTACGTTGACACCGCTCTGGCTGAACGCTCCGACGTCGTCGTCTTCACGTCGGCGCCTCTGGAGGCCGACCTCGAGTCCTGTGGGCAGCCACTTGTGGAACTGTACCATTCCAGCGATAACCCAAACGTGGACATAATGGTGCGCCTGAGTGAGGTGGACGCCAAGGGCAGCTCCACTCGGATCAGCGATAGATACAAGCGCCTGGATCCTGCTCGCGCTGAGGGTCCGATCAAGATGGAACTCACGCCCTGTGCGCATAGGTTTCGCAGGGGGTCGAGAATCCGTATCATCATCGCGGGGAGTGCGCATCCGGCCTACATTCGCAACCTCGGCACTGGAGAGAATCAGGCGACGGGGGATTCGACGAAGCCAGCGTGCCATGTGGTTCGTCATTCGGCGGATTTCATGTCCAAGATATCATTGCCAGTGATCGCTACATAGGCTAACCATGATGTGGTGGGTAAAGTACCAGCAGGCGCGCTGCTCTATCTAAGATAAAACGCGCAGTTTCGTTCTCATTACATCTCTAGGCGCTCTTATCTAGGGCAAATCGTGGTTCTAGCGGTCTTTACACAAAATGTACGTGTGTGGTTGTTATTCTCCTGAACTGAATTCCAATATATGCATAATGTACGTAAATAAAAAAAATGAATATACAAGTCACCTTCGTCATAGTGGCTTATTTGAAGCTTGAGAAGGTCTACTCTCCCCTGTCATTTCGACCGGCGTGGTCTCGGCGTCAAGTTCTGCAGGATGTGCTGTCTGATCTGGTTGATGATATCCCAAGTGCGAGTCCGGCTGACTGAATTCAGAAAGGGCCAGCTGTTGAGGTGGCTTCTGCGGCGATTGCTGCGTCAATTGTTTCGCCGTTTGTTGTCGTCTGCGACGTCGCATGAAGAACCAGATGGCCGCAATAATAATAGCCAGCCCAGCGACACCGCCAACAACACCAGCCGCTATAGCGCGGGCTACAGCATCCGAATCGGCGGTATGTGACGAGTTTGGTGATATGCCCGGCGCTGTTGGTGCCGTAGCTTCTGCTGAGGATGCGGAATTCGCCGTCGTGCTGTAAGCAGTGGACGAGTGCGTACCTGAGCGGTGGGGAGCAAGTGGCTGAATATCTTGCGGTCTAATTCTCGCACATTGTCTACCATTCAGCTCATACTATACATACCCGTCGTCTTGGCCGCCAGGTCGATGAAATCTGGATTGCCCTCAGCACCTGGATCCCTGCATCCGACAAATTTTTGACCTGCTTTATAAAACCCCATGGCGTTTGACTCGCAGCAGAACCAACCACCAGACTCATCTTTACCGTTCCATGAATACAGATTCCAACTACTGTTTGCACATATGGGCGGGCTAATGCTCAGCGCAGTGCAGTTCGAGCTGTCCGGACAGCAAATGTTGTTGGAGTAGGGCCTGTCTCGGCCGGGACAGTACGAGTTGTGCGGGCAGCATGCCTGCCACTTGTCCCAAGTTCCTCCGCAGCTTTCCTCGTCGCTCTGGCAAGAGTTGTTGCGGCGAAGCGGAAAGCCTTGAATTTTCTCTGAAGGCATGGCCGATTGATTTGGGGTTCGGGTTGAATGGGTGGATGGGAGACAGATTGGAAGGGGAATGGGGGGTTTATACACCGTCGTATCTCGAAATAGGATGTTGGTGGTAACCGCCCCCTCGCCCCCCCCCCAACCCTCTAGACTACTTTTGAACGATGCCGAGTGAAGATGCACAATTATGACTTGAGTTGCTGCACGGGGATTTTCTGGACGGACGTCCATGATGTATTAACAGGGCTGATGGCCTTGTTCGGCGTGTATAGTTACGTAGTCAGGCTAAAACCTACCATAGCACTCAGCCGCAGAGAATCCTGCCTCGGCTTCCAGAACGCAAAGTCAAAGGGACCAATACAAGTCTCTTTGTTTGCAAACAGACTACGGAAAAACTAAGTAGTAGTTGCTGAGCTATGAAACATGACTTGCGGCGGGGAATTCATCTCAAATAAAAGTAGCATTTCTTGAATAGTATAGGGACCAGGTCGCACGAGTGTTTACGAGACGCGGAACATGTGATACTGAGCATCATTTTAAGCAGCTATAGAAATACTGGGACATGTATCTGATCCAATAAAATTGACACAATACCAATCTTGTTTTCTCCACTTCAGCGACTTGCAAAGTGCGTATTAATTCAAACAAGGTCTATGGCTCAGTTCCTGCATGTGGAATTCGCTCATATTCTGCAAACTTTCAGACAAGATCGTCGATTGTTTTCGGGAAACCGCTGATGGACTTCGGCTTAACACCGTGCGCCGCGAGTTGGACCTGTACCGGCCACCTAGGCTCGTCCAAGGCATTGAATTTCAGTGCAATATTCGGTAACTCCAGGATTCCCTCCTCCTGCATTCTAGACAGAGCCTCATCCAGATATATCCAGTGAGGCTGCTGGTCACTCCACTCAATTCGAGGTTTTTGCAGTCGTTGAACGGCCTTCGCAATGTTCTTCGTAGTATCAGACCCATTCTCATATCTGCATTTGATACTGCCTGGAGAAATGTCAGCAGGGGGATGCATGCATTAACTCGGCTGCCGTGCTTACCTTTGAGAGTCACGGCGTCATTCTCATTCACCTGCTCAGTCTGGTGGAAGTAGAAAGATGTCGCGAGCAGGGTCATAATTGCATCATCGAGGCTCGTTTTGGTCATTTCATCTTCAAGATACTCAGCTGCAACCTTTTCAAGACGTCCATCGCTTGAAATGGCTTCAAAGTCGTCCAAGGAAGGTAAACTACCGTCGACGACTGGATCTAATCGGAAGTATCTCGCCTGTTTTGAATATGCACGCTCGGCCTCTGAGTTGACGTTGCGGACGAGGTAGCCGTCTGGGCTCCAGGAGATCCAACCCGAACGACTCAAGCCGCTTCCGATGGAGAGAAGTATGTCCAGCTTTTTGTCCTTTGTTATAGGCCAGATGCGTCCAGCTTCAAATATAGCCCTTGCGGTTAGTTCTTTTCCCGACATACTGCCGTTGTTGTAAAACGAGCAGCCGTTCTGTTCATTCTTATGTTCGAGTGACGGAAAATAGCCAGGAGAAGCAGTCGTAAGTCTAGCAGCTTCCCATACCTTGAAGTTATCAGTTTCTTCCCAGACGGCGCTCTGTCCTATTTGGGGAGACGGGTGGTGTTTAGCTTCATACTCAGGACGCGATGGTATTCCTCTTGATCATGTGCGTTTATAAGTGCTTACCTTTATAGCGGCCTCTGGGATAAGTTGAAATAATTGACTTGGCTGATAGATCTTTCCGGCCGACTGTGACAAATACTCGACTACACTATCCATGCAATTTGCGATTCTGAAAGCCCAGTTAGTTTAGTTAGTTATTATCAAACAAAGACGACATTTGTTTTCGCAAACCTACCATCGAACCAAGGAGTCGGCTTTCGCTCATTGCGCCGAAGATTTCATGGATAATGCCCTTGAGCCCCTTTTCTTCGTACCTATCTTGACTAAAGGCGCGTACCAGAAAGAATTTTAGCGAAAACACATTCTGGTTATATATCCAGTGAAAGGCCTTCTCCAGTACATCCTTAACCTTCCACCCCCGAAGTCCTAGTGCCAGGGCAGCCAAACCGCCAGAGCCGGTACCTCCAATCAAATCAAAAAGCGCAGCCACGGAGATATCACCTCCCAGTCTACGCTCAATGTCTGCGAGGATTTTTAGGCTGACCAGACCTCTAACAGCGCCACCATCTATAGTAAGAATACGGCGGCCGACATCTTTCGGAAGTATCAAAAAGCTAGCAGATGGCTGAAAAGATGACCTTTCTGGGTGAAGTGCACAGGAAGGAACATCGAATACCCTTGAGTCCGTGGCATGTGGCGTTCCCTTGGCTGTAATGCAGGCATCACATATGCCATGGCCACAGGGTAGACTCTCTGTTGCATCATTACGTATACACCAGAAACAAACTGAGAGTTGATCAGGCGGAAGCTCCGTGAAACGTCCGAAAAGGATTTTAAGATTATTTTCATGAATCGCCCAGAGGGATACTCGCGCATCAGCTTTCAGGTGTTTGTCCAGCTCCTCTAGTGAAGGCTCCATCTTACTCTGCCAGAGTGTTGTGATTTCGTCGCAAATGTCGGATTCGAATTTCCCCAATCCAATTATATTTCCGTCTTTGTCTTGATGACGGCTAATTTGACTGTGTGCTATAGAGCTATTGACACACTGAACGCCATTTTTATGCCTGAAGCTGCACTCGACTGAGCGTTCCTTAAATATCTCTAGCGCCTTTTCAACATGGCTCTCATACGAGTTCGTGCATGTTTGGGAGGTTTTGTTCAGTGTGCCCTTGTAAATGCTTACAAGGCTCTTGGCTCTAATGCTGTAAGAACGATCAGCATCGAGCGCTATGCTCGAGCAGATATATGGAATTAGCATGGTGGCAAATTCCGATGCTACGGCGCTCGGAGTTCTTCCATCTTGACTCCTATCCAAAGTAGCAAATGTTTGCTTCATCGAGTACAATATCCGGCCAGAGAGAGAATCTGGCAGCGGCTGCGTAGCAAATAACGCTTCAAGAAAGTTGAACGGTGTAATTAGGTCTGTGGAATAGTGGTTGAATGCTAAGCGAAAGAAATGGTCCAGGGAACTCGAGTCTAGCTTCATCCCTTTGGTAGCTTTCTGATCTTGCGACTCTCTGGTGCAGTTCTCGATCATGCCGTGCAGGACTCGGAGCTGGCCAGCAAGAGGCAAGCCTTTGGTTGAGTTTGGAATCCTGATGAATCTAATGGATGAATAAGACTGCTGCAGTAGATCTTCTAGGCAGTCAATCTCAATGCCGAATTCCCGAAAGCGTTGAGCAGCGGTCGTAAAGTAACTGTCTTCGTCTTGCTCGAGGGTGTTATACCCCTTTAGAATGTTTTCAGTAGTCTTTTCGGGATTCCATTCCTTTCCCCATCTAACATCGCATTGATTCACCACAACGATAATGTGTGGTAGTATGAATCGGTTCACAGCGGCTGAGTGCGAGGTATGTGCCCATTTCAGAACGTTTTCCAGGACGCTCCGCATCTGCCTCGCATTTCCGATGTGCACTACATATACCACAACGTCAGAGAAATTATATAATAGACGTGGAAACATTTCTTGAACCACATCATCCCTCTTCGTCTTGCAGGATATCTTGCGTTGCACATAGGCACAACTTTTCTCCAGCACTCCTTTCGTGGCCGATTCAAACTCACCGCGGCCGCCCCCTTTGAAACCCTCGCAATCTGCGTACAACAAAGGGCTCGACTTATTCTGTTGGGTCATTGATGTGGTCACAATAGACATGAACGTTACCGGATGTTGGTTCGGTGGCAGAAGGTGCACCAATCACGGGCACATTGAACAAACTTGTAGCTTCCGCATCCTGAAACTTCCAAGCCTGTTCAATAAGCAGCCGAATGAGGCTGCTCTTACCAGCTCCAGTGTCGCCGATGAAGGAGACGACTCGTGGATAGCATTCCGATGTTGATATATCATGCATCTGGCAATGCTCGTCGACAATCTGGTTGAACCTGCCCTGTTCTTCCAGTATGAGACCGCCGCTCTCGCCTGATTTGTCTTTGCCTTTGCCCTCCGGGTTCCTCACGCCAAACCAGAGAGACTTGGCATCCTTTGAGTGAAGCTCTTGCCGGCTTTCGCTGGTGTTCCCGGAAAAAATATTGTCGAAGTACAAACTGTGCTGCTCCTCTACATCAGCCTCTTTTGCCGGGGCCGCTGCCCTAGCTTGAACCGAGTTTTGGCTTGGGTAGTAACAGTTAGTCTTCATCACACGTCCAGGGAGTCATCAATTGGAGGCAGGCAAACTTACTACTCCGCGATTGGCACCCCTTTGTGGTTGGGGCCATTTTCTAAATCACCTAACCGGCATCTATGGCAGATTTCCCCACCCTCACGGCAGAGCCAGTCTACCTGCCCCATGCCACACCTCTGACATAGCCTGGTGGTAAGAGGTGCAGGTGGAAATATGAGTTGTGAGCTGCCAACTGTCGGATGGGGGTCGGCCGGGACCGGGGCTAGCACAGTTGTAGGTTCGTTGGGCCGGGCTGGACCAGTCGAGGCCTGAGATTTGCCTGACCAATTGGCGGATGTTTCGGCTTGCAAATTCCTGTAGCTAGGACTGCTAGAGCTCTCCAGGTAACCAGTACCAGAATTGACGTCAGAATATGCAATGCTGTCATCTGCCCAGCCACTGCTGGCAGCAGAGGAGTTTGCATCGGCAAACTCGCCTTCACCTGCGTTAAATGCCATGTTCTTATCCTAGAAGCGAAGAATGTTCACAAGCAAGAATGGATACTAGTTTAGATCAAAGATGAAGTAGAGAAAGTCATATTTGGGTTGCTGTGAGAAATCAGGTTCCTTGCGCTCTTCATATACTGACACTCTGCGCGCAGAAGTGCTTCTGAGTATGCCTACATGGCGACGTGTGCCAATGAGATATGGGACCTTCCGGTCTTGTCATACGGTCTCTGTTTCAGCGCTAATTTTAGACCAAGTGTTCTTATCCTTCTCTCTCTCTCTCTTTCGCTGTCTCAAGTACAATTTTTAGAGAAGGGGCGGGCCGCATTATGGTGCGTGTGTCTCCAAGCCAGGGACGAAAGGTTTCCCCACAACTTCCACGCAGCGTTTTCATGGTGAAGTAGACCGTGGGCACGGGTGACTCAAAATAGCACGCGTGCTAGAACTAGTGTCAACCAAGAAAGCCGAGATGGAGAGGTACTATACTGCAGAAATAAAGCTCTAAAAGACAAAGCTAGTGCCTGTGGTTACGGCGGGCGGCCCCGCAACCTGTCACTGTGTTGGTCTGGGATCTGGGACGGGCCGGCGCTAGTCATCCTGAAACCCCTGCTGACATTTAAAGGACCTTGGCCTGGTCCTCGGCCTACTTAGTGGCTTGACCACCGACCGTCAATCATGGTGAAACAGACAGTTCGCGTTGTGGTTTTAGTTGGTCACTGCGCGGGCGGTTAAGGCTAGATTAAGAACGCGTTTTGGAAGGTAAAATCATATCATACATGACCGTTAAAAGTCCACGTTGGCGGCGCATAGGCGATACAATCCCGTACTTGTACGGAGTAGGCAAAACGGCGATATTGTGGTGATTGAAGGAAGAGTGTTGTCTCGTTCATCTGAAAGCAAATTTGGTCATTAGCCACAGCGCTTAGAACCTGCTTTTTTTGTATTTCAAGGAGGAATAAGCCTAGCCATAAGGCTGATTTTACATATGTAGGCGCCGCCCCGGAGGCAAAGAAGGTATCGAAACAAAGCAGCCTGTGCTGGTGTCGCCACCTGTTTCGCGATTGGAACGAGGCTGTACCACCTTTTAGCGGCCTCTGAGCTGGGCATGACAACGATTCAGTGGTACGAATAGCGGCTATCGGGACGAATGGTGGAGGGCTACGGAGAGTTCTCGTTCTCCTTGCGTTTCACTGTACTTCTCCTGCATGTGCATATATAGGAACAACGCCAACTTTACAGACGATGAGCTGCAGCGTGCAAACTTGAACATGCCGGGCCTGCGGTTCACCACCTGGAATGGTAGGGTCTGGAACTCAACTCGTGTTTCCAACATCGCTGACATCTGTGGCAGTAAATGGCATAAGGTATGCTCGAGCCGGAAGCGCAGCCAACGCAGGCCGCGCAGCCCGCGGCCCGCGATTCTTGTGCCGTGCCAATGACGGGAGCTCACAGGCAATCACAGGAACTCGTTTGGATACCAGCCATGGCGGGACCAAAGGACCTTCCAGGTAAGAGAGCAGAGCAGAGCAGAGCAGAGCAAACGTGAATGGTGGATAGTGGCACAGTCCCACACCTACCCCCGTTGCTGAACTCAGGTCTCGTCGTCCTCTTCTCTCGTCGTGCTGAACTTTGGTTTGTCCCACAGGCAATGTTCGACATACTGAAAGCAGACATTGTCGTTATGCAAGAGACCAAGATCCTGCGAAAAGACTTGCAGGATGACATGGTCTTGGTCCCCGGATGGGATGTCTTTTTCAGCCTGCCCAAGTACAAGAAAGGTGAGAACGTCCTCATGTCTGCTAAATATCAATATTTCCGAAAATACCACGCCAGAACACCCACAGCCCCATGTCGATATATGCATGCCAGTACGGCAGAAACCAGGACTGCAAACTTACCAACTCGTCTGCACAGGTTATTCCGGCGTCGCCATCTACAGCGCCCATCCGAGCCGAGGGAATCACTGGTGTGCTTTGCCCACCCAGATCCTCCACAAAATATCGAGACCTCCCTTCCGAGCAGCAGATTGGAGGCTATCCACATCCCGGCTAGCTCTCGGGCGTGGTGGACGATGCTGTGCTCGACTCCGAGGGTAGATGCGTTATCTTAGAGTTCCCGGCCTTTATTCTGCTCGGCGTGTATAGCCCGGCCAGTCGAGACGTAAACCGAGACGAATTCCGCACAAGGTTTTTTGAAGCCCTTGATGTAAGAATACGCAACCTGATTGCTATGGGCAAGCAGGTTATCCTGATGGGCGATTTAAATGTCATTCGGTCTGAGATGGAATCCACAAACGTGCTTGAGAGCCTGCAGAAAGAAAACATGACGCTCGAGGAGTGGATGTCGATGCCGACGCGCCGCGTTTTTAACTAGCTTATATTTGAGGGCTGTGTGTCTGGACCTCGCGATGAGGGACGAGAGACTCCCGTTCTGTGGGATCTGTGTCGCAGCTTTCACCCGAAGCGGCTGGGCATGAACACATGCTGGGACACCAAGCGGAACCCGAGGCCCGCCAATAATGGCAGCCGTATTGACTACATACTCTGCAGCGACGGCCTGAGGGGCTGGTTCACGGCCGCAGACATACAGGAGGGCCTCATGGGATCCGATCACTGCCCGGTGTTTGCCACATTGTCTGATCTGGTCACCATCACCAACATCGCCGCCAACAACACCAACACCGCAGCCAACAACACCAACACCACCACCACTACCCGACACGGCGGCAACCAGGCACAGGCAAGCCTTCTGGATCTCATGAATCCGCCCGGCATGTTCGAGCACGGCCAGCACGTGCGGGAGCTGGGGCCCAGAGATGTGCTGCCTCTGTCGGCACGGTTGATTCCCGCGTTCGACGGCCGCCAAAGCATCCGCGACATGTTTTCGAAGAAGGCGCGTGCAAGACCAATCCGTGATGCTCCGAGCGCAGAACCAACAACACACGCATGTCATGTCGCTGAGGCTCTGGATCCAACGCCAGGCACAAACACCGCTGAGCACATCACTTCAGCAAACCACCCCGTCAACTCGCAGCATTTCGAGTCTCGGAGGAGGCCCTCGGAATCACTCGCTTTGTCAAACCAGCTCATACGCAGCAAGTCGGGTGCTGGCCCCAACGTCGCCAAACCAAGCCCATCATCCGGCTCTGCACCAGCACCAAATCCTCCCAAACAAAAACCATCGCTCGACTCAAACGCAACCCATCTCAAAGACACCAGGTCCGGTGCTGCGTCAACGCCAAACTCACAAAAGACACTCAACGCCTTCTTCAAATCCGTCTCCCAGCTTCCCGCCGCCTCGAGCGCACTTGATTCAACCCCAACATCACATCCACCTCACCAGCAGCAAGACTCGTCCGACCGCGTCTTTGACCCCATACAAAACAAGGAGTCCTGGTCCAAGCTGCTGGGAAAGCGTCTTGTTCCACGTTGTGAGCATGCAGAGCCCTGCATCAGCCTTGTCACCAAGAAGCCTGGCGTAAATCGCGCTACGTGCATTCTGTCTTGTGTCATTCTGCCATCGTTATTTCGTCATTCTGCATTACTTCTGGTGGTTCCGGCCTCCATACGAGCAAACTTATACAAAATTTTGCTAATTACAAAACAGGTCGATCGTTCTACATTTGTTCTCGGCCTCTCGGGCCCTCGGGCGACAAAGAAAAGGGGTCTGAGTGGCGCTGTGGCACCTTTATCTTGAGCAGCGATTGGAATGGGACAGCTTCGCAAGTTTGACCTACATGTCTCGGTATATCTGTCAGTCACATATTATCCTGCATAGATTCCATGTCGTTAAACAATCAGAATCTGTCCATCACATTCCAGCATCCAAATCATGTATCTTAATCAACTAGAATCCACCACCGCATCCTAGCATCTACGTGATGCAGAGCTTCATTGGTCTTTGAGGGTATGTATTCGCACAAGGTTGTATACTACATCATGTTGGAATATACCAGGCCTCAGCTTCTTGGGCAAGCAAGGTGATAATTTGGAGCATGCCATCATCATCAAGCAAAGTGATTAGTCGGAGCATGCCGATGATTAACAACAACAACAACAACAACATCATCATCATCATCATCACCTATGTGCTTGACTTGCGTGACTAATATGAATGCTACGGCTATCCCTCGTTCTCAGCAAACAAGCTACACGTGTTGCGCCACAGCGGCGGGATCGTAAGAGCCAAGTAGGGTTGCTTTTACACACGAGTGCGAACCTCGTAAATATCCAAAAATCATTCTTCCACCCACTGAGGCAAGAGTACCAAGAGTTTCCATAAGCCCAAGGTTATTTAAATCAGTTTCCTAAAAGTATTTGTGCAAAGAAAAAATCGCCTGTTACTTCCAACCGGGAAAATAATTAAAACAGGGACCATTGATGAGAGGAACCAATGTGATAAGCATGCTGCCGCGAAATACTTATGAACAAGAAGACGTAGGCGAGTTTCCACATATCTAGGCCCCCCTTTCGTCATTCTTCAATAATGAATGAAAGTCGTATTGTAAGATATAATAGAAACTAGAGAGCACGCAGTCTTAGATCGTCATCGTCTTTTGCAATCCTCCCAACCTAATGCCAAAATAAGCCACAAGTGCCCCAAATCATAACCCTTCTATTGTTCACGTATACTCTGGTCCTATAAATACTACCGTCACCCATCAATTCAACACCCTAAATCGTGACGCCGCCCGTCCCCTCAGCCTTCTCTACGAATGGTAGTTCCTCTAGCGCGGCCCGGGTCCTGTACTTCCTACCCGCGGATCTTCTAAGCACCCACCATGCCGTGAGTGTGATAAACATTAATGGCAACGACATGGTCAGAAACAACTTCAGCGCTGGAATTTGCAAGACCCAACTTCCCATTTCTCCATCTGTGCTGTTGTCGAACTTGAGTATGTTGCTGCTGAAGAATGTCTGAGACCGAGTTAGAATAGCAGAGGCTATAGCACCTATAGCTAGTATGCCGTATCTTACAGCGACAAAGGTACCAGGCAAAAATACCAAGGTGAAAAAGGTGATGACACCCATAGCCACGGTCTCCTGCTCTGTCCTGGCGGCAATGTCGTGCATTTTTATGGTCAACTCTTTCATCTTGGCTGCAGAATTATCTGCTGATTTGGAGAAAAACTCCCCCGTCTGCATACTCTGGTATTGCAGTACTCCTGTAAACTAGCCGGAAAGACACAAGTTAGAAAACGCATAGCCTTGGCATAGCTCACTTGGATTCAGACCAGTTAAGAGAATGTGCGGTAATGTGACTCACTAAGCCCTCATCCTTCTCCAGTTTCCATAGGAGCGTCCTTAGACGTGTTTCAAAATTCTGTAGATCTCCTTCCAAATTTCTGATTTGATCCAGAAAATCCATTAATTCTGCTTCACAAGATTTCACATTGAACAGAGATTTGAAACTACTAGACTCTACTAATGCCTTGTACTTTCCCCTTATAAGCGCCAATATCCTCTTGTTCTGTTCTATATTCATACTTGCCTTTTTAACGGTAGAGGAGAGTTTGTGAAGTCTTTGCAGTTTAGTAAACGTGAAAATGTCTTCTAGTTTAACATCCCGCATCTTTTTTTCTGGGTGTGCTGGCCGTTGCGTAAAATTCGCCCCAGTCAAAGGTTGCTGCGTGGTTGAACGAGCGTGAGCGCTGAAGCCGGATGTCATTCTTAACAGGCCGCTACTTAGGCGGGCGAAAATTCCAGTCATTGTCGAGGATGCATGACCCGTTCCCTGGGAAATGTCCGTGGCCCGTCGGGAATGTCGGGTTATCTCTGAGGACGAGTGTGCTAAACTGGTTGGGATGTCCCTTGCGAGCTCAGTGACGGGGTAATGCGTTACGGTGGCGGAAAACTCCCTCGCTTTAGAATATAGAGAATCGATATAATCATTCCAGTGATTTGTACACCACTCGAGAATCAACAAATGGATTCTGAGCGAGGCCACAAAGGCTCCTGTTGGTGTATTTATTTCACTGGGGTTTGCTTTCTGGTTTCCAGTGGACGAAGTAATGCGTTTTCTCATAATGTCGTTACCTTTAATGATAATCCAGAACGATCTGCCAAGTTTAACGTCAAACGAGTGATACACGGTAATGTGTCTCAATGGCCAACTGTATTCACTACCACCAATACTTTTCTCCTCATCAAATCCAAGTATGTTAAATGCGTGCTGCAATCGAGATCCAGAGCGGCCAAGATGATCAAGACCCTGTTCGATATAGTGCTTGCCTATGTAGTCTTTTTGCCGAAATAGTGTCGTGGAAATAGGCTCTATTCTGCTTCGAAGTTCAAAGCAGAAGTCAAGGAATAATGGCATTACCTGATGATAAGACAATAGATATGTGAGCTGCTCAAATGTGCAACACATGCGTTCCCGAGAGTTAAGTGTTTTTAAGAAGCTTTGATGTTGGATTAGAATAATTGCCTTACATATAGAGGTCAGAGTCAAACTTGCAAGACTTACACAAATCTACATAGCGGATCTAACAAGTTCTTGTTGAGATGCTCCTTAAGTCTTGTAGCTGACTCTATCTCGCTACTAAGAGAAAACGCTATCGGTGCCGATTAGTTAAATTTGCCCTCTGCGTAAATCAGGTTATAGGTTTTCCTGTACCTTTGGCACCATCAACCAAATCCCACATGAAGATGGCATGCTTGTTATCGTGGAATAGTTTCTCTTTTTCCAGGGACAGCCTATCGTTGTATGCCTTTAATTTGTACTCGAACCCGTGACATTGCGATAGATTTTGTGGATAGGTGCTTGCGTTCTCACAAGATGTCGCAAACTGCTCGCTGGATACGGATATTGCCATGATTGATAGTCTTTGAGTGTCTATAATATTTAGCTTCCATGTAGACAGGCATTACGTTATTCCATGGACATAACAACATTTTATATGGACAACGGGAGCCCAGTTAATTATCTTTGTTCTTGGTCAGTGCTCTGCCGGCCGCCTCAGGACTGAAGCAGAACGGGTCGGTCGGAATGTGGAAAAACAGTGGAGTGCACGGAATACGCCAGCAGATTGTTTGCAAATCTATCTCGTACCTATAAAATGTGCCGGCATGGCCAAAGAGTGCTTTGCCTGGAGACTGTGTAGGCCGTAAAGACATGTCAGCTGTGGAGCACGAGGCACATTTCGGGCGCTATTGTTTTACGGGATGGTAAGGAGGGGGTAGATGCAACAAGCTGTCACTGGTACAAAGCTTTCAGGAGCCTCCTAGAAGCGGATGACCTGCGTAATCAGATACAAGTCTGTGATATATTCCATTATACTCAAAAATGCCTCCACAGAGTCAGGTTAAATTCCCGAGCTGTATGGGTGGTGCCTCGCCACCCCTACACCAACCATAGCTTGAGAGCAAACTTGGATGACCATGGAAATATACCGTATGATCCTAACTAAGAGTTCCATCTTGCCATTAATCACATTCAGGATGACGAATATGCCTAGCTATGTGATCTCGCTCGGACTGAGGGCAGTTGTATTAAATCAGCTGGATGCACACTATGCAGAGAATAATTCAGGCGCTACGAACAGTAGTTAGTTCACGAGGAATTTTCATTCTGTAGCAATTGTCTCCGCACTATTTCTAATTTTTCAGTCAAGTTTTGTCCATGGAGCTAAGTATTACAAGTTAAATATTATTCAAAGAAGCATAACTGACCTGAACGCAGATCTGGCTGCTTTGCTCTGGAAATAGAGACCGTAGATATTCCTCCAGGGCATCTTTCCGTAGTCGATACGCGTCGATGGTGTCCCACATGATTCCAAGGCTTCTTCCAATTTAATAAGGCTTAGTGTCGAGGCTGTGCAAACGTACACCAGAAGGGTATGAGACAAAGGTGAGGGTGAAGTTGGAGGAAGTCTGCCTTGCTCAGTTTGCCACCGCCCAGAAAAGATAATGCAAGCCTTCCTTCTCGTTGCTACTCGCCTCGCAAGCTTACGACGGCTGTGATAGGCACAGAAACGTCACGAGGATAAGCACCGGGGCCTGTTGAGCCGGAAAACCTGAGCGAGACAAGGGAAGAAACGAGGACGAGGGTCGGGGAGAGGGCCGGGGCTGCCATGTACGCCCGTCTTCTCTGAGATGAGGGGTAGTTGAGCCTCATTCCCATGCAAATCGTATCCTCTTGTGGAACATTGCATGCGACAAGTCAACTAGTTTAGAGAGTTCAGGGCATGATTGGAGGTGGCTTGCAAGTATTGAAGCCACTCGGTAATGAAAGATACTGACTGGGCGACCTGCATGCGGGCGGTGACGGTGACGGTAACTGATAATGCCTGGCGCTTGTATCTTTGCCTGGTCCTTCTCTGCGCTGGGGTATTCATGATTGACTGGCCCGCACGATGTGGTGGCGTACGTTGGCGGCGATGTACTTCATACGGAGTACTCCATAGCTCACTCGCGATATGTTAGCTGTTCTGACACTCTGACTATAGACTATGAGATTACTCCGTACTCCATACGGAGTTGGCCGGGCCCGATCCGCCTGCTCCCAAGGCCAACACAAAGCATAAGGCCAAGTAGGAGGGGGCCGATGGTGTAAGCAAAAAACACTCCGTGACACGCTACCCATTACCAAACTCGCCATGGATGTCCGGGAACGATCCCGCCCTAGCTTCTGAGCAGTACTAAGTAGGTTCTCTAGGAGGCCATGCGGCGGAGCAGGGGTTCAGTGCCCGCCTTATTAGTTTCTGGCTACCAGCAGCCGAGCGTGCTTCTCAGCTGGAGTATGTCCTCCATTGAGTCGCCCGCCCGGCACGACGAAGGCTTTTTGAACCGGAAGCTCGGCATGGTCAATCAACAATGGCTACCTCATGGATTTACTACCTCTATCTAAAAGAAGAAGGAGAATTGAGTGAAGTGAAAAATAGAGACATAAGTATACACAGCAGTGACTGCTCCACTAGACAAAAATCTCGCCCATAAGATGGGGCTTCCCCGAGTGTCAAAAAGACAGTGCAGCTTAAACTACGCTGATATACTCCGCAACCCGCATGCCAATGACGTAACATTGCTCCGCTCCCGGGCATAATCGGACGTACCTAGCATCCCAGCCTCAAGAGACGGTTGTTGCCACGCATCCACTGACAATCGCAGAAATGTGCCGTCTCTGTTGGACTCCAATGTGGCCGACCCATCGTAGCCTCTCGCGATGCCAATATGATGACGTTGCCGTTTCCCGACATCAAGAGCGTAGTAAGATGTGAGCAGAGGCGGTTGACCTCCAATCCCATTGACCGAGACCTAGCGATTGAATGAAGAATGCGACTCAGGGTCTTGTTCATGCGTCTCTTCGCCCTCAAGGTCGGCCTTAGGAATGATACTCCCAGGAATCATGGCAAATACATTACCGGTGATAGGCTTATGGTCCACAATGTCCCTATAGTGCAAGTCAGCAGGTACAGACAGATAAACTGATAGTAAGGAGTAAAAATAGTGGTTGAAACCTACCATTGCTCCTCGGCCCCAAATGTATCCAAGAATTGTAGATGCCGCAGACCATTCGGATCGTCACCAAAACGGATGAACTGCACCATAGTTTTGGTGCGACTTTGGAATTTTCGCGTCGCATCCACCAACTTCCTAATGGGTATCTCGACGCCACACGCGCCGCTCCTATCACTTCCCCACCGACCATCGGTGAAGATGTAGAGGCTAATGGGGGGTTTGCGTGGGTGTAGCTGGTGCTTGATTATGGAATCGATAACTAACTCAAGGCTGTACTCCATAGAGCCATGAATATTTCTAAATTGACATTTATCGAATGCATCCAGCAAAGGCTGGCTGCTCTTTCGTATCAGAGTTGGTCGGTAGGTAACCTCCGGATGTGAAGCGAAGATCAGCTCGACACGATTCGGATCCATTGACTTTACGATATAAGTTAGGGTTCGAAGTGCTTTGCGAAGTTCCTTTTTATGAGTAGACATGTCAGGTGTGTCATCAATCATAAAGACCTGCTCCCGGCCCTTGAACTGCTCCTGTAGGCGAGAGATTTGGCGTTCAACAATTTGATCAACTTGACCAGAATTCTTTTTAGCGTCGACCCATTGGTGGCACTGTTGAATAGTGATGTGTTCATCTCCTCGGGGTTCATTAGAGTGACGAGATGTGGCCTTGCCCTGACTCGGCGGGCCGCTTTGGTTGTGGTTACTACTCGGTGGGGTGGGCTCAGGATTTCGTTCGAACGGCTGATGGCCGATTGTATTGCATAGGGTCTCGTAGAGGTGATTGGCCGTCTTACGACTCTTCCACTCTCCTACTATGCATTTTTCAAGCAGGACTTTGATGACATCCCTGGTAAGCGGGCCGCCGCTGTCGCCGCGAAATCCGGCAATGGTGTCATGCATTCTCTCCACAGCAACCAACCGTTCTGTGCCATTATGGAAGCACCCATAGTGCCCTTCGTCGTTGAAATTGGGCAGCGGACTGACTTCAATTTTCCGGAGTGAGCCGTAGATGTCAATGCCCTTCTTGCCGGACAGAACCCAAGCAGCCGCAACGGTCAAAATACAGCCCATAGACCATATGTCCGCCTCCGTAGTGATCTTAAATGGGCCATTGATTCTGTGACTTGCATGATGGCTTGCCTCAGGCGCCGCTATAGAATGTTACTAGGCTGCTGCACGACTGATAAGGCAGGGTGACATGTGGCGGTCTTACCAAAATCGTGGTTTCCATGACGGTCAGGCACTGTCCTGTCCGTCCCGCCTTCTGGCACAGATTTCACATGGCTATGGCCAAAATCGCTGATGATGGGAACAAAATCATAATCACCCCCTGTTTTAGAGATGAGGATGTTGTCCGGTTTCAAGTCTCCATGTACCCTGTTACACGGGGGTTGTGGTTAGTAAAGTGGATGGCAGCAGGGAACCCGATCGATGCCATACATACCCCAGATAAGCCATACCCGCACCGTCACTGGGTACCAAACGATGCAGACCGTCAAGTCCTCTCCAAACATTGCATATGCTGCGCCAAAAGCGATGTATTTCGTCGGGTGTTTTTGGCGTTGGGGTGGTCATGAAATAGTCAGCCAAATTTCCACCATCAACGTACTGCAAAACTAGACTATACCCGTTGCTTTGTGCGAACGAGCCGTAATAGCCTGGCAAATTATCATTTTTGAGACTTGCAACTGTTTCGAGGGCACGAATCTCGTTGTTGTAGCGGCTGATATATCCGGGCATGTAAGTCTTGATGATATATGTCACCTATGACCCCTCGCTGCGTGTTAGCCTGGACACTTTGGTATATGATGGTTGGGGAATTTTGGATAGACTGACTTCGCGGTTAGGGTCATGAGACAATTGGACAGTTACTTTTTTGACTATGGAGGAGTCACTCCGTTTCAGAACCTCGGCCGAATTGATCGGCAGAATGACGTGATCAGATAATTTGGTGTTTGAGAGCCGTCCCGGGCCAGCCGGCTGAATGATAAGGGGAAAGAAGCGCCATTTATACTCTTGAACCTTTCTTTGAAGTTCCTCATATAATAGGCAGTCGAATTCTGCTAGGAGCGGGTGCCACCCCAAGTAGTCGTCTGTGATCTCCAGCTGTACGAAGATTGGGAGATGCTGAACCATATTCAAATACACCAACAGCGAGAAGCTTCGTAAATAGCGTGACAGGATATTTTCGATTGAGCAAGAAATGGGAGGGACAATAGAATTAAAAACTTCTCGGATCTCTACACGGGCCCAATACGTCGCTAGATCCCCGTGGAGAATGTAAGGTTTTGTCCGGTCGAATCCATCCGTCCCTTGGCACTGTTTGCGGTGGACAAATGCAGTGAATTCCCTGAACGGGTCAAAGGTATTTACATGATTGCTCGCGTCGTTGGAGTGACGGCTGCCGGAGAACCGACGCCCCTGAGGATCCGTGTTCGGCATTGGTAGCGGTAACTTGAACTTTCCAGCAGACCTGGATATGTATATCGCAAGTGAAATGAGGTTGCTACTCACCCATTCAATTAACTCGGCAGAAATACGAATCGGCCGATGATTAACAGCGACAAACACTTCGTTCGGCCGAACAACGCGGCCGAGGGACTTGATTCGATGTGCTCAGAGCTTGAGGAGCTGACAAGTAACTCTGGTTTGGCAGGGAAATGAAGATTGGAACGGTCGAGCCATGTAATGACGCGGCTCAACAATTCAAATCAAAGTAGATAAACTAGGAATGCTCACGTTCGCCGCCTCACAAATTTTGCCTCGACCTTTGCGCAGGCAAGTCGAGCACTTGGTGGTAAAGAAACAAGGCTGCATTGTAGGCACCGAACCAGAGGGCGGAGACCATATATACGGATTTTCCTTGGCACCAAGCTGGAGGAGCACGGTAGGCAGCCACGGCTTACCCCTCCATCTCGAGCCCATGTTGATGTAACCAGGAGAAAGGCGGAGAGAGGGAGGGCTTGGACGCAATGAGATTGTTTTCCAGGCTGCCGTTGTTCATAAAGCCGATCGGATCATATAAACTGTACAAATACATCAGCATTTCACAAAGTACAACGGGTAGGCATACTCGAACCCCTGTAAGACATTGCATCGTTGGCACTCTTAGCGTGTCGCCGAGCAGAATGCCTTGCTTGCACATCACACTGGACGCCAAATATCATACAATTTTTCACTCAACAGTACCCTCAGCCACTCTGCTGTCCATTTCCCTGCCATGGTATCCGCTTTACCGATCAATCTAGCGCCGGTTCATCGGCAACAGCGTCCAAGATCCAGGCAACAACATATTACTGCATGTTATGATGCCGACTTGCGCCACCACTGTCATAAGGCTTATCCAGTGGGTTCAAATTACTAGTCCAACATTAAGCAGCCCCTGTTGACTCTGAAATCCATATCAAGAAGACGTTACTGAAATCTTCTGTAGGAAGTCTCTACGAAGTACTCCGTAGGCTGACCCACACTTTACTTGGTGACTAGTTTTGTCTCATATCCTTCGTCTCCCGGCCCTGGTCACAACAGGGCTGATTCCGCTCACATCATGGCAGTGTGAATGAAAGTCACGTAGGCTGTGCTTCTGGAAGGCCCTGTTTTATGACGTGGAGTTCAGAGCAGCCATCCGCAAATTCATTTATTTCGACGAGGTTGATTTACTGATATGACACTCCTGCGCCAACACTCAACCGCGCACACTCATTGCCGCTTCTGAATTTGCCGGTTCAAAGCCACCCATAGATTACTCAGCCTCAGACTCAGAAAGTCAGGCATTACCCAGTGTTGCTTGATTACTTAGGGGGCTGTACATATCAGCTCCTAGACTCATCACTCTATCCCTAATCCCTAATCAGAGCTCTAATTCTCGTAGCATATCTTGGGGGGCTTTTTTTTTCGTAATAAGAGACCAATTCTGCGATGGAATGACTAAGTTTCTTTTCGCACAATCTTGGGCTCGCTCCCCATTTGTGTCCTGGGGATATTAAATGTCACTTATTCCCAAGTGTCCCGCGCTATGTTTTCCTCAGTAACTGGGTTCCACTTGCATCTGTAAGCAAGGGCCGAAAATCAAGGCGTGATGTAAGATCCGTCCCGAATAGTACGTCAAGCGGGCTGTGCCAGTGACTTGGCTGTTGACCGCTCCGCCACCCCTACCAGGAGGACATGGAAATAATGCCGAGCGTGCCCCTCGACAGCCTCAGTTTCAAGCTTTTTTTTAAGCACTTTCACACTGTTAATTCGAAGTCTACTGTGGGAGATAAATTCCCAGCTACATGTTGAAGGTCTTTCGGTAATTCGGCAGTCGGTATTGCGTGATTCAAGTAAATGAGAATAAATGTCAGGATCTTGACATGTCAATTTGCTTCACGAAGAAGGCGCGGATCGTCTCTCTCTCTGAGGGCTATAGCCCCAGCTATAAATACGCAAGCATGGATAACTAACATTATTTTTTTTTAAAAAAAAAAGGAACCAAGATCGTCCGTTACTCTAGGTGACCTCGAAATTTCGCACAAAGCAGGAAAGCAAGAGCGCTAGTTAAGTTCCTTCTTAAGCTTAGTATATTATAATACTTTCTTTTTTAAAGTTCTCTTTTATAGGAGAGTAATATTAATATTTATGGTACATATTATTCTGAACAGTAAACTTAAGGGCAAGTTTATTATCGCGGGCGAGGTAGCATACGGAAAGGTTATAGCGTCCAGTGCGTAACCGTGGACATACATCGAGAAGTAAATGGGTTGGCCGGAACTACACAGCGATGTATTACTGTCACATAGGTAGTACAAGGTTCCATTTTATTCTAGCATCACACTGCATGTCCTCTGTGAGCCCCGTTATATTATATCAAGCTTTACCTTGCGCATTGAGGAAAAAGAACTAGCTCTCTTGCGGAGCATTTGTAGCCACTTATATTTCTCGTGACAGACAGTATAGAAGTGGAATTGAAAGGGTTATAAAGCATGCAAATTGATGAGTGTGATGATTGACGATCTGAGTTCTCTCCCTTCTAATTCCTTCCACAAGGCTTCGTATTATACCTGCTTTTCATCCCAGAGACCTTCAAGAGGCTTCCCGCTTCCATAGCTGCCCGAGGCCTCTCAACCTTGAACTGCCCCATCATAACCTTCTTGTGCAGGCACTGCCTCTTTGCGCTCGGCACTGCCTCACTATCCAACAGATGAAGACGTACTTGGAAAGTTTACAGCCCCAACTTTCATCCACCCACTTAGGAAACGTGACTTTTCGCCTGGCAATACGCTGCAAGTCGTTTGCATCACTCGCTCCACTGACTGAACCGGTCTAGTATCAAAGCGAAAGTGAAGGCGACCGAGTGAGCCAGGAAAAGAAATCTCGATCCAGCTATGCACATTTGCACAACTGCATCGAATGTTCGCCTCACCATTATTCGCTGGCAGAAGGAGAGTATGGTAAGCTGGGTGTTGATCATCATGAAACTCTAGCTAGCATGAACAACCTAGCGTCGACTTACAGAAAACAAAACCGATGGGGGATAGCGGAAAAGCTGGAGATGTACGCAATGGAGTCATTCAGGACTAGGCCTGGAGCTCATGATCCTGATACGCTGATACTTATGACCAACGTAGCATCAAATTATATGTCTCAATGTTGGAATCTCGCTGCCAAGCACACAACAAGAGCACGGATATCGTCATGTGGTCACCTTTCGGCCACCCTATTTATACGGGTATCGTAGGCATCATATCTTGACTTGTTTTTTCTTCTTAGATAGACCCGACTATTATTGAATATATTGTATTTGAAGCCGATGATCTAGATCATTGCACAACCCTGTGCAACCCACAGTCAAGGTCGGCTGAAAGAAGCTGTGAAGCTGATAGAGACGTATACGCCGATGCTTGGAGCAAACCATTTTTTAACGCTGACTAGCATGTCAAACCTGGCATCGGCGCATACGAGGCAAGATCGGTTAGAGGAAGCTGAGAGATCACATATGCAAATAATGCAGACTCTCAAGACCAAGCTTGGGCCTGAAAATGTTTTCACGCTAACTAGCATGGAGAACTTGGCTTTAAATTTTATAAAAAAAAATGCTGGAAGGAAGCCGAGCAGTTAGAGATTCTAGTTGTTGAGAAGCGCAAATCCAATCTTGGAGCCGATCATCCTAACACACTGGAGAGGATGGCCAACCTAGCATCAATATATAGGGGCCAAGGTCGGTTAGAGGAGGCTGAGAAGCTGTAGTTGCTAGTGATGACGTCCTGCAAGATAAATCTTGGGGCCGACCATTCTTCAACACTTGCAAGCATGGATAATTTAGGGTTAACTTATAAGAATCAAGGACGGCTAGAGGAAGCCGAGAAGCTGCAGGTACAGGCGGTGGACACATGCAGCAATAAACTAGGGGTCAATCATCATCTTACGTTAAGTAGCATGCACAACTTATCATCAACGTTGGCTTCCCGAGGCCGGCTGAAGGAAGCCGAAAAGTTGCAAATACAGACGACAGAGCTTACCGAGTCTAAGCTCGCGGCCGACCGCTCTTTAATGCTGATGATCGAAACTTGCTTAAAACCAGCGCATAGCGGCCAAAATAGCTTACGGGAACTCGGGGAGCTGCAGGTGCAGGAGGTCGAAGCTCGAAAGACAAAGCTCCAGCCCGATCTTCCTGATACACTGATTAGCAGAGACAACTTAACATCGACGTTTAGCGTCCAAGACCTGAAGGAGCAAAGCGAGACTTTGCAGATGCAACTTATAGAAGCTCGCAGGGCTAAATACAGAGCTGATCACTCGTTGACGCTGATAAGCATGGCCAACTTAGCGTTGATGTACAGAAAACAAGGCCAGTGGGAAGAAGCTGAGAAGTTAGAGGTGCAGGTAATGGAGACGCGCAAAATTAAGCTCGGGGCAGATCATCCTGACACTCTTATTAGCATGGAATGCTTAGCGTCACTGTATAGGAACCAAAGTCGATGGAGGGAAGCTGAGAAGCTAGAGATGCAGTTGATGGAGACACGCATGGACAAGCTTGGTACTGACCATACTGACACGATGACGAGCCTGAACAACTTGGCTTTAACATATGGGAGCAATGGTCGTTTAAAAGAGGCTGAAGAGCTGCAAATGCAGGTGGTGCAACTAAGCAAGACTAGGTTTGGGGCTGACTTTGACTACACACTACAAGCTATGTGTGGGTTGCACAGGGTCTCTGTGCAAGTGATCTAGATCAAATGCTTCAATTGAGTATATTCATAAGTGTCTGTTATCTAGAAGAAGAAAAGAAGTCATCGTGGAAGGCACGATATCGTCGTATAAATATCGTGGCTAGAAGGTGACCACGTGACGGGCTCTGTGCTTCCTATTGTGCTTGGCGGCATTCCAACACTATGGCCAACTTAGCGTCGACTTATACGTGCCAAGGTAGTTGGGGCAGGGCTCAAGAGCTGCAGATACAGATAATGGAGGTGTACAAATCTAGGCACGGTGCCGATCATCCTAATACGCTGAAGTGGATGGGCAGCTTAGCGTTAACATATAAGGGCAATGGTCAGTTAGAAGAAGCCGAGGAGCTGCAGCTACAGGCTATGAAAACAAGTCGTACTATTCTTGGGGATGAGCATTCTTTTACGTTAGTTGCTATGAACAACCTAGCGTTGACGCATGTTGCTCAAGGTCGGTTGGAAGAAGCTGAGCGGCTACAAGTGCTGGTGATGGAGATACATAAATCCAAGCTCGAGTATAATCAACCTAGCACAGACGTATAGGGGCCAAATTCGGTGGGAGGAAGCAGAGAAACTAGACATGCAGGTTGTGGAGAGCTACAAGTCTAAGCTCGGGGTTAATAATCGCAACACGCTGGCGAGCATGAACAACTTAGCGATGACTCATGCAGCTCAAGGCCGGTTAGATGAAGCCGAGGAGCTGCAGTTGCGTGCAACGGAGACATACAAGGCCAAGCTCGGGGCTGACCATCCCGACACGCTAGGAAGCATGAATAACTTGTCATCAACTTATAAATCCCAAGGTCGTTTGAAGGAAGCCGAGGAGCTGCAGCTCCAGGTAATGAAGAGAGTCATACTAATCTTGGGGCTGAGCATCCTCTGACGCTGGTTGCTACAGTTAACTTAGCATCGACGCATGTGGCTCAAGGCCGGTTAGAGGAAGCCGAGAAGTTGCAGCTGCAGGTTATCAAGTTAGCCGAGGCTAAGTTTGGTACTGAAGAACCCTTAACACTGAGGGCCTTATCTCTCCTAGCGTCAACGTATGAGAAACATGGTCGATTGGAAGAAGCGGGGAAACTGCGTGCAGAGGTCATGAATATTCAGAAAGCCAAGTTTGGGGCTAATCATCCCAACACGCTAGCGAGTATGAACAACTTAGTGTCCTCAAATGCAAGCTATGGTAGAATGAAAATAGCCGAGGGGCAACAGGTACTTGTAACGGAGGCTGTCACGAAGTGAGCAGCTATGATAGATCTGAGCGGTGGAGTTGTCCTTGTATTTTACCCGTTGAGTGCAGCGCTATCACCACAGGTGCACACAGGCACAGGGAGGATAATTTAAGCTGGTAGTCGGGCACCCCCCACCCACATTGTCAAATTGATCGCGTTGATGCTGACGGCCACAACGAAGGCATTTGAAGCCCGATTTCGATAAGAATTGCATTAATAGCTAGCTAATCGAACGCTACGCTTACATGGCTTCTGATGTGTGTTGGCATGACAAGTAATTGGCATATAGTGCTAAAACTAGTTATTTCTTAGCATAACTCATCTTGCCTCACTGAGGGACTTGATTTAGTAAAATTTGACTCAGTAAAATCAATATTTAGTGGTTCTATTCTGTATTGTGTCGTGAGGGGGCGGGGGTTAGAAGCACAACCACTCTCCTGTTTATATTAACAGCCTAATAATTAATTAACGTTAGACACAATGTGCTGATCGCAACTAGCTGCTTACAAGAGTATTGATACCTAACTAGGTAAACGGAATTGTTTAGAAAGCTAGGTGCTAAGAGAGGTATTAATCACTTATTAATTAACTTTAGTGCTAGTGTGTAGGCGGAAATGATCCTCTAGGGTGACAAGTTTGAATTCACGTGCGTTGTGGACTTGACCAATTTAGTCGGTCCAAATAGTATAGCTATAAGTAGTGCGATCGTGCCCTTCGAGAGACAGGCCATCATTAAGAATTGAATTGCAGAAGTTTTCCCCCGAAGTTTACTTGGCCTACGTGCCTCACACGTTTGTTTATTAGTTTTATTTAATTGAAGTGCGCAGTTACTCCATAAGAGGCAAGCAACCTGCAAGACCATTTGATCTCGGCAAGAGAAAGGTCACCACGAATTACGAAAGGCAATTGCGAAAAGCCTTTCTCCAAAGTGTACGGAGCGTTGTTGGGTGTGTGTCAGACCTCAGTATACGTGAGTGTTGGGTGCGGTGCGCCTTTTGGGTCGACAAACTTGTTATCTATAATATAAGCTTTCTATAATCTTTGTAATTAGTTATATAATAATTATGCTATTTATGCGCTAAATTAGGTTTTATTTATACCAAGTTTTTAATTATTTTAAACTATACTTATATACATAAGGTAATATATTATATAGCTTTATAATCTAGTTTTAAATAGTAATAATTAAAAGTAAATTACCTCCTTTCTTTGTGTTTTCCTTCTAAAAAAATAATAATTTTACTTATTATTTTTCGGTGCCATGCGGTCGCTCATCCGTGCGTCCACGGATGGCAGAGTCAGAGCTAAATCTACAAGTTCCCGAGCTTGTGTTCGGACTGGAGTCTGGGCTGACAGAGACTACCGGGTCAACGGGGAACCTCCGGATGCAGGACTCCCGCTTATACAATACCTTGCAACCCCCAAGCTCATAACTAATGGGAAATTATGGGCATTATAAATTATTATAAACTACGTCCGGATACGCGGGGAGCTACGGGGCGTTGTTTCTTCAGCGTCTTTAAGACACCTTGAAGCCCCGCTCGTGGCTAGATTGAAGTTCAGCAAGCTACCATACAGCCAACCAGACTCCAGTCTCCAGACGATGGCGCAACATATTCCCAAGACCACCAAGCAGTGGAACGTTTCTTCCTACGATGGGAAGGACGGGTTCAATGCGCTCAAGTATTCAGAGCAGGAGGTGCCTGAGCTAGGACACAGCGAAGTTTTGGTCAAGCGTACGTGATGGGCGATGCTCTGAAGTAAGACTCAGCCAGGAAGTTGCTGACCAGGTGCCGAACAGTCCATGCAGCTTCTATTAATGTGAGACATACACCCCGTCACGACGGTCGAAACCCGAAAGTCGCCTTCTGTTAAATTTAAAAAAAGAAAAGAAGAAAAAGGGCTAATACGGAGTACTCTTTGGTAGTATCGGGACCTCATCATCCCCTTGGGCAAATTCCCATTTCCCGTCACAGATAATGTCATTCCGGGCTCCGACGGCGCAGGGACCGTAATCGCCGTCGGTCCACAAGTTACGCGCTTCGAGCCCGGCGACAAAGTAGTCACCCTCTTCAGCCAGGAACACATCGGCGGTCGATCTTCCAAAGACAATGCCGCCACCGGCCTCGGAGGTGCACGACATGGCACGCTCCGATCCGTCGGCGCCTTCAATGAGCAGGGTCTTGTTCTACAGCCGTCGAATCTGACGACCCTGGAGGCCGCTACCCTTCCCTGCGCAGGAGTCACCGCTTGGAATGCCCTCTACGGCGTGTCGGATAACCAAGTCCAGCCTGGACAATGGGTTCTCACCCAGGGAACCGGCGGCGTGAGCATCTTTGCTCTTCAATTCGCCAAGGCCGCGGGCGCCAAAGTCATCGCCACAACAGGATCCAATGACAAGATCGAGGTGCTCAAGAAACTTGGTGCCGATCACGTCATCAACTACAAGGAGAACCCGGAATGGGGCACAGAAGCGACCAAGTTGACCGACGGTGTTGGCGTGGACCACGTTGTCGAGGTCGCGGGTCCCAAGTCCATGGAGCAGAGCTTGAAGGCCATCAGGATTTCCGGGCTTATCACCATTATCGGGTTTGTGGGAGGTTTTACGAACGACCAGCCTGGGTTTCTTGATTGCTTGACCAACCTTTGCACTACGCGCGGCATCATGGTTGGCAGTAGACAGCAAATGGAGGATATGTGCCGGGCCATTGAGGCGCATCCCGAAAAGCTTAGACCCGTGGTGGACGGCACAGTCTTCGAGCTGGAGAATCTTAAAGACGCATATGAGTATCAGTGGGCAGGAAAGCACTTTGGAAAGGTCTGCGTGAAGATTCCCTAATTGGGCCGGGAGAGCATGTCAACCGTAAGAAGTGCGCTTGTTTTGTCTAGCTAGGTGCTTAAAGCAAGCATGTAAACACAATAACCTCCAATTTATCGAAACCTGTCTATCTCGCCTGCCCTTTTTGCAAGCCGACCTGTTTTCCCAACCTCAAAGCAAGTGTTCTCTTCGCGGTAGCATAGTAACCATACAGACTCAATGATGCTCAAGCCTCGAGATTTCACAAGAAGGCTGCGAAAACAGCAAGCAAGCCACCGAGAGAAACTGAGGCGGCCAAGCCATTGGCTGCAGCGCCGGCAGTGACAGTGGCGCTGGATGTGGGCAATGTGCCATTCGTAGTTGCGGTGACATTGGGATTTCCTGTGATTGTTGGAAGAGGAATTGTTGATCCGGTACTTTCGGTGACTGTTGGAAGAGAAACAGTTGAAGTAGTGCTGTCGGTGATTGTAGGAAGAGGAATTGTTGAGCCGGTACTGTCAGTGATTGTTGAAAGAGAAACTGTTGAAGCGGTACTGTCGGTGATTGTAGGAAGAGGAATCGTTGAACCAGTAGTTTCGGCTGAGGTAGGTGCAGGTTCGTCTCGTTGAAGAAGATCAGGTGCCTCAAACACACTGGCCAACGAGCTGGCGGCAAGGGTAAGGACGATGAAGCTCTTCATAGCGAGAGATTAAGCCGTGACGGAACGAGTGTCTAGATGTGCGACGGAACGAGATTTATTTCGGCAGCTACTTTGCTTACAACAAAAAAATGAAGTGTGGGATGATGGGAAAGCGGCTGGGAGATCGAGCTGCGATGGACACATCCATTTATACATCTCGCTTCTGCTCCGCCTGCCGCCCTGCCTGGCAGATACCTAAATAGCACCTCGCATCCAGAACCTCAGCTCGCACCCAAGATATCCGAGTGTTCTGCCCAAAAGGTAAGACACAGCCCACAGCGCCTCATGCCGCAGTCTTTGCTTCTGCCAGCGCAGCACCCAGTCAAATCGTGACAGCCTTGGGTGACGCGTGCTTTTTTTCAGCTATAGCCCCATGGTGGCGGGTCGTGCCGGGTCTAGAAGCAGCAGATTGGTGCTACCAAACGCCACATTCTGTCAGCAAGATCCGGAATATACAAAAACTTTGTGCATTGACATGTACAGGATACCGCATGTCTCTATATTGTGGCAATGCATATGGTGTGATCCGTCGGCGGATTGATTGTCAACGGAAAAATAAAACGTGTGAAGTGTTGTTGATGGCTTCGTGGGTAGTGACGCGCGGCGGTGTGCCATGACCGGAGCTAAACATGCATGTCTCAATGGAAGAGGATGGCTGGGTAGCGGCGGAACGATCTCATAATTCCCGAGTTGTGAGATATGTGTCGCTGGCAAGCGGAGTAATATATAGTATGCAGATACTTTGATTCAGTTGAGTCGCAGCTCATTGAGCTATTTGCGATGAGTATATGCATGCATCTACTTGGGCAGTCGACACCTTTTGCGGAAAGTAACTTAGCGAGGTATTTTCCCCGCTGCAGCTCGGGTTTCAGCTCATGGGGCTGACATAAAGTACACATAACAGACACGAGATTTGATGTGGCTTGCATATCGGTCAGCATGCGAGATGTAATCAATGAAGGATATTCTATAGTTACTCCGTTCTTCGCATGCGACTAGCGTAACGGAATAAAGTCTATCTATTAATATTCATAAGCATAAGCCCCCAGTCATTAGTGATAAAGCACAACAAAAACGCCCAACAGCAGTGCGGCCAACTTCCAGGTAATACGTCATTTTGCAGATCCCATCAGCAGACCATTGACCAGGCCTTCCAGTCCTGTCCATTATTGCAGCATTCACCGGGCTGACAGTCCTTTTTGCCGGCGCTGCAAGCTTCGTCGGAATAGAGTGAGACTGCAACAGATGTTAGCTGTGGTGTTTTGTCGATTATTTCAGCAAGGTGTGGGCTAATAACGAACATGTGCAGCCCTGATTTGTGTCAATGTTGAGAATTGACTTGGCGGGGTTACCGTCGAGGCTCTTGCACTCGTTGGGCTTGAAGTCATCATCAATGACTGTCCATACGCCTTCATTCTTCTTGTAGCAGCCTTCTTCGCCGAAGAGGCGGAAGTCTGCGACATGTTTGTTTCGGATGGTGAGCGCACTAGTAGATGTGGCAAGTGCCACGACAGCAGCGATGAGGACATTGGCGTGCATGTTGAAGGACGGAGATGTACGGAGTAATGATGATGCAGAATGTGAAGTTGGAAAATAGTACTTATAGAGACGCAATGCAAACAGCAAGCAATGTGATTCTTGTGGTATGTGAGGACGTATGAATATGAATGACTGGAATGGTGAATTGACTGAGCAAGAAGGAGCTGCCCATTTCAGTGGAAAGCCGGCCGTTATATAAGGCAGCAGCCGCCGGCGCGGTGAAAGCAAGCAATTCACACGAGCGACTTGTGAATCTTGAGGCTCAGAGGCTGTGATATTCTCGTTGCATCATACCGACATCATCAAACCATCGATAAAGCCTTGGATACGAGGTTTTGACCAGCACACGGGCCGGCCATCGTAAGGTCGCGCGTGTTGGGTGTGGATCTGCTGCCTTCGCCAGTAGCACCTGCAGCGTTGCACCCGCAAATACGAGCGACCGGCAGTCGGCACTAGCCTTTTGTCAACCATTCAATTCTCGACCTGCCTTTTGCAACAGTCATCAAGGTACGGAGTAAGAGTTGCGGAGATGGTGTGGTAGGGGAAGTAGCTCGGCAGTCGCGGATGTGAATGCTGCACGCAACCTGTTTTAGCTGCGGTTGGGGCTTGGTGCTTGCAGCTCTCAACCACGGAGTGCTAAACTTAGTCGACTCTCTTTGATGCTCCTTTGTTTACTCTAGACAGACGTACCGTCAGACGTGTGGCTCACGTCGTCATGTGGTCGGAAATGGTCCCATTATGCGATTTCGTGGCAAACGGCGACCGACGGCACGTTTATCTCGGCCTGTTGTTGTTCTAAACAATCTGCGCCAGTCGACATGCGTGCTACTATAAACAACCTCTGTCTTGTGCAACCTCGCCACCTCATACACCGTCCGACATGGCGGAGCTTGTGATCGGTGACACAGGAAATTTTCTCGAAACACAAAGAAAAAGTCCGAGTGTCAGCCATTTGTTGTCATGGGAATCGCGCACAGAGGTCTCGGATCGTGGCTGCTGGTCGGGGTTACTTTGTTTGCCGTAGGATCGTCGCCACACCCCAAAATTTCCTTGTTCTGAGAGCAATTTTGTTCATTGTTAGAGTCGTCTGATGGTATTCGCGATTTCGGATGGTCATCTCGGAACTTTGCATGTTTCACGGAAGGAAATGCAAGTTTGATGTCCAAATTGGGCAACGAGCTCGCAATGCTGTAAGAGCCTACGGTGTAATTATGAGAGTTGTCTTTCTTTGTCGGACCACCGACCGCGCCTACCTCAGCAACAGTCGCCAATCAGCAGCATCACTTCCATGCGTAATAGCCGCTTTAGGCAAACACCAGGTTCTAGACTTGAGTGATGGTAATTGAGTAGCGTGGTGATACAGTGCCAACCATGTCCTGATCACTGCATGGTGGCTGTGCCAACCTGTTGGGTTTCTGTTTGCATAGTCCTGTACTGCTCGGCTGACCTCGTATTACATGCCGTTCAGCTTCTCGTCTAGACAACAAGCGACTACAACTCATGCGGCATGTCTGTAGCAATGTCATGCCTTCAGATTCTGCGTCACTTCTGCCTCTAACCGTTCTCGTCATACTCGGGTTAGTGTTGGCAATTATCACCAAAGTCTCTGATTTGAATGTCTCGCAATTTTTTGTGCGTGAGTTGGATCTGAATGTTTGCCATGTCTCTGCTCGCGGCAAACCGGTCCGGGGGGTTACAAAATAGGCTTGAGAAATTTGACAATCCCACTCTCTCAATCCACGAAACAAACCAAAAAAAAAAAAAAAAGTAATTCATGCCTTTACGAGCAATGTCATCATCATCATCAAAGCGTCGTCTGCATCATGTGCTTGGCGCGAGATGCTGACAATTGAGGGCTGCAATGACCTCGCATGCCACCATGAGCTCAAGGGCAACTAGGGTCCGATGTGAAGCCTAAGTTATCCCAATCGCGACCAAAAAACATGTGCTTTAGCTGTGCTCTTATGAGCCGCGGGTACATTAATTGACAGCCATCTACGAAGTAAAAATTTAGGGCAAACGTACGATGAATCATCGGAATACACTGGTACGGTACTCCGTATTGTTGAAAAATGTCGCAATTGGAAGCACTAAGGTGTGCGACAAATCGATTTTGGAGGGGCGCGTCCCACATATAGTACCCCAGTAGTAATTCCGAGCCACCACTCTGTATCTCAGCTCGCAAACGAGGAAACGAAAGATGAAAGACGCAAGTACTATAGCTCTGGACCTGAAAAAGATGAAGGTTCTGATGGGAATGAGGGTTTGAGCGACAATGATTCGAAAGAAGAGGGCGACGACGCCGACGATGATGATGACTATGATGACGAGTCATACGGGGAAGACGACAACATCAACGACTCTTCTCCACACTTCAATTTCTCCTACAAACACGTCAAATCGTCCAAATTCTTCAATGGGGCACTGAGAGCCCAGGTCATTGTTAAATTGACGAACATTCATCTCACTCCAGACGAGCCATCGTACGACGGATCCTGACACACCGAGGGCCAGCTCAATGAACACATCTGCACCACGGCCTTGTTCTACCATGACAGCGCCAACATCACCGAATCACGCCTCGCTTTCCGGTCGCCTGGGAACCGGGAGAATCTGAGCAATCGACTCAAATACCAGCAGAATGACAACAGATCTGTTGAGAAAATCTTGGCTATTCGCGGTGGTTTCCACACACTCCAAGATGTGGGCAGTGTTCTCACACGTCCTAGACGGTCGCTTTTTTCCCCGAACCTCTTCCAGCACAAGGCACATCCATTCAAATTAGAAGATGCGACTTAGCCGGGTTATCGGAAATGTTTGGCTCTTTTTCTCGTTGATCCTGCTGTACCGGTTATTTCTACGTCAAACATCCCCCTCAGCAGAGGCATTGATACACGGGTAGTGATCTGAGCGAAGCCGCCGCAACGGTTATTCAATATATCGATTCTGTCATAGGAATGGATGAAGCTAAGAAATTGAGGGAAGGTCTTATGGATGAGAGGACGGTTTTGAAGCGGACCATGAACGATGAGCTGGCGCATGTGGAGTGGAGTTTAAGTGAGCCTTGAGGCTCAGCCGGCCTCTGGACTAGTGGCAAATACACAGTTTAAATGAGACAAATATCACTAGGTCGGTCAACAGCATATATGGGCAGTGAATAAATATTTATTTCATGTTTTATGGTGCGCCTTGAAGTGCTTCGAGCGGTTTCTCTTCAGAATGAGACTGTTTTTCGTGTATTTGCCTCCTAGCCATACATTTACTTTGACGGCACAGAGATGTAATCGATGTCCGGTCCGTATCCTCCGTCCAAGCCCTCAAAAGTGATTTGGTTTCCCGAACCAGCGACCAGATCGCAGTTAAGAATGCTACTGCCAGTCTTTTGTCCATCAACGGTGGACAAAAACCCGACCGACTGACTCTTTCCATTTACTTTGACAGTCGCAAACCTCTGAGCAGCATCTCCGTTAGCAAACACCACCTTGACAGTTGTGCGGGTGCTGACATCGGAATGAACCCCAGAGAAAGACACAGATCCGTCTTGCGGTCCGCCGACCCAGCCCACGCCTTTTCCGCCACTGCATCCCGAGCACGACACGGCTTTGGCCCCTTTAGATAAAGCTGCACTCTCGCCTTCATATTTGCTGCTGGACGGTGCGGCTGACCAAGTCTTCGCCTTCACGTCAGGGATCCACGCATCACGGTTGGTCATGTGAATCGTAGTCCCCGAAATCTCCAACGGAAGCCAGATGTAGGTGCTCGTGGCGAGATTGTCAGAGTGCCACCGATCACCCATATAAATGGCAGAGTTACCGAAAGGTAAAATGAAATTGGTCTGAGAGTTGTATGTGTGGGAATCCTTGTCGGCAAACAATGCCCAAGGGGACCATGGGCCAGCAAGCGACTTTGCGTAGCTGTAGACCTGTTTTGTGGAGGGTTTCAGCATTTAAACTTGACGGGGGAAGAAAAAAGGTGTTTCAAGTGTCTGCGCTCGCAACGTACGTTGTCGTTTGTGCTCCATCCAGTAAGACGAGAGCCAAACATGAAGTAGTACCCGTCCTTCTTCCAAACGGCCGGGGCCTCGATGCTTTCAGACCAGAGGTAAACGCTTTTGGTGACGTTCAGATAGTCATCACTCAATGCGTCAATCCGAAGGCCATTGGGTCGCTAACACAGGTGTTAGCATATTGTCGCGCGCAAATACGTCCGACAAAGAGCGCTTACATCCTCGGTCAAGAGAAATCCCTTGCCATCGTCATCCCTGAAGAGTCCCATGTCCCGCGATTGCTGTCCCAGCGGCCGGAAGCTTCCGCGATACTGGTACTTGCCACAAACGGTATCAGATGTGGCAACGCCTACCTTTGCCTCCTTGTAGCTGGCGTCGTCGATATGCAAGTACATGACATACTTGTGCGTTTTGTCATTGTAAATGACCTTGGGGCGCTCCACGACGCGGTTTGGTCCAAGGTCCCCCCCATTGGCGGATACGGAAAGGAGCGCATTCTCGAACTTCCACTCGACAAGATTGGTTGATGAATAGCAGTTGACGTTTTGGAAGGGCGAGCCGTTCGTCTTGTCCTCGCCGATCATGTAGTAGGTGCCGGAAACTTCAACGACGCCGGCCCCATGTGCTTGAATGTGTTTTCCCGTGTTGACCTGCAGACGCGTCAGCCACTCACTGGGCAGGCAGCGGGCTGGAAGGTCCAAATACTCACGCTGGTCCATGTGGCGCCAGGAATGACTTGTAGGGATGCTTGAGATGCGCCTACAAGAGCGAGAGCACCTATAACGTGCTCAATTGTACATCTCATTGTGAGATGGGCTGCGTCAGTGAGGTCGTTGTAGTATTTGGTGTTTGTTCTCGTTGATCCTCGGGCGAAGCTGCATCTTTATATGCCCCAGACGAGCTGTACGGCATGCTATTTTCGCGGAGGGAAGATCCGCGAAATAAATTGCTATGCGAGATCTTCGCGGATATACTTGGTCCACGTCATCGGATGTCGCGACAATCCATGCGCTTCCCCGCATCCTGTAGTGTGGCTATCGCTACACGCAGCGGCTCGATACCGGGGTCAACGGATCTGTCGATGCAACAGATTTTCCGGATACGGTAAAGAAATATTGCCTCATACGTTTTTCGCCCTGTTTTTGATCAACGGGGATACGCGGTCCGAGAGCCTAGCACATGGACCTGACGTCGGCAACAAGAGTCTACCTGCCCGGGGCGGAGATGAAGGGGCCGGCCACGGGCTAAAAAAGGCAGGACGTTTAACGGACATTGCGCCACGCCCCCGGCAAAAGACATATGCAAGTGCCGACTCTACACTCCATAGTGTGGTTTATTTCGCTGGCGTAGGCGCACCAATACGGACGTACAGAAGCTGGCGTGAGGGCGCCGCCATGTATATACCCCACGTGTCTTCGGCATGGTTCCCCAGACTTGTAAATCGCCGCGGGGAGGTCGACCTTGTTGTTTACCGCCGCCGGAGTTCTGAAATGCTTGCAAAGTACGGAGTACTCCGTACTGAGCCTCTATAGCCCACCATTCAGCAACCCACACCCGCCGGGAATAGCCGTGAATGCAGGTGCGCGGTTTCGATTAAGTTACCTGTTAAGACGTCTCCCGGCTCCGACTTCCCCGGAGTCTCTGCTTATATCTCCCAAATATGGACGCTGAGGCGCAAAAAATGACTGTCTTCCAGAATCACACTACATCACCAGGCCACGGTTCTAGAAAACTATATGAAGCCTCAAGCCTCAATTAGATCAGTGGATGGAAAGCGTCGCTCCATCCTAGACCAAGAGCCTAGGCACAGCTCACAACATGCATCTCTCTATTCTCTATTCAGGCCTCGCACTTGTCGCTTTCCCCGTGGCATTCGCTGACACTTCCACTGCTATCGATCCCGCTTCAAAATGGGGCACCTGGGAGGGCTGGGGCGTCAGTTTAGCCTGGTGGGCGAAGGCGTTCGGTGACCGTGAAGATCTCGCCAATGCATTCTTCTCTACCAAATCGCAAACCCTCCTAGGCAAGAATGTCCCAGGTCTCGGTTTCAACATTGCGCGATATAACGCCGGGGCATGTAGTTCCAAGAGTTATAATGGGAGCAGCATGGTTGTGTCTCCCAACATCAAGCCATCCCGCCAAATTGATGGCTTTTGGCTTGATTGGGCAAGCTCGGACCCGTCGTCGTCCAGCTGGAACTGGTCTGTTGATGCGAAGCAGCGGGCTATGCTGCAAAAAGCCAAAGCAAAGGGAGCGAACATATTTGAGCTCTTCTCAAACTCTCCAATGTGGTGGCAATGCTACAATCACAACCCGTCCGGGGCTGCTGATAAGTTCAAGGATAACCTTCAATCTTGGAACTACAACCAGCATGCTATCTATCTAGCCAATATCGAGAAATACGCCAGGGACCACTGGGGCATTGCATTCCAGTCAGTTGATGCATTTAACGAGCCGAGCTCGGCCTACTGGGGAGCCAGCGGGACGCAAGAGGGATGTCACTTTGACGTCAGCACCATGGACAAAGTGATCGGGTTCTTGAGTTCGGAGCTGAGTAAGCGCGGATCATCTACCTTCATCTCGGCATCAGATGAAACGAGCTACGATGCAGCAGTGTCTACTTGGAACACGTTGACCAACGCGTCAAAGGACAAGATCCGCCGCATTAATGTCCACGGCTATCAGGGCGGTGGCGGACGTCGCGATACGCTGTACTCCCAAGCTCAGCAATCCAAAAAGGCTCTATGGAACAGCGAATATGGCGATGGCGACGGCAGCGGTAAGGGGATGGCTACCAACCTGCTTCTGGACTTTTATTATCTTCATCCCACTGCTTGGGTGTACTGGCAAGCAGTCGATATTTCTGGGTGGGGACTCGTCGTCGGTGATAATGACGCAGGATCGCTTCAATCCGTGTCTACGAAGTACTTCGTGCTGGCTCAGTTTGCTCGCCACATCCGGCCCGGCATGACGATATTGGGGGGTGGTAACTCGAACACGGTGGCGGCGTACGATGCAAAGAACAAGGTTCTAGTAATCGTTGCGGTAAATTGGGATACTGCCCAATACGTCAACTTTGACCTCTCTCGTTTTGCGAAAACTTGGAAGGACGGTGATCTAGTAAGACGATGGAGTACTACCGTGAATGGTGCTCAGCAATATGTCGAGCATAATGACACGCACTTGCAAGGAACACGATTTTGGTCATATTTTGAGGTTGGTGCTGTCCAAACATTTGAGGTTAACGGGATTGTTTTGTGAAATGAGACATGGTTGAAGTACTGCCGACAAGAAGCGGTTGCTTTATGTAGGTTGCGTTTTCTGTTGAATAGGGCTCCTGTCTTGAAGATATTGTCGTTGAACATGTCTTTTCTTTTCCGTCAATTGCGTGGAGCCTATGTTGTATCTCCTTATTTGATGCGACTTCCGTTCAAACACTTAAAACAGCCCAAAAATCAAATAAAAACAATACTATTCAACTAATTTAGTGTTTATTTCCGTATGCGATGCTTGTAGACTTGGTACACAGCTGCTTGTTGATGTCAAGGTAACGGGTGCATGAAAGTCTACCAGCTGTGCAGGTATGGTGCAAATGCAAGACGGGGAGCGTGCCGTTCTCTTTTGTATTTTAAGGTCGTTCAGGGATTAAAGGAGCTTATATTGTTGGATAATATAAGACATAATAATAATTTACAATTAAAATATAGGTTCGCAGCAAATGTGCGTCCATTTTTGGAAGACCTGTGCTATTATCTTGTCTTCCAAGATCTGCGGCGACTTGAATCATTTCAGACTTCATACTCACCGGTGTAGACAAACTGTCGGAAACGCACGAATGTCTCCTGATCGCCGGTTTCTCAGTTTTGCTTTCCTGCAGTGGCTTCTTTCATTGATCCATTCACTTTCGTCTTGAGGTCCCACAACCGTTCAGCAGGGCCGACGATGATCGAAAAGTTTTGGGAGCAGCAACACAAGGCTAGAATTGGCGGAACGACAACGAAGTGCGGGAGAGCATTTCCAGGTGTCCTACGCTACACTCGAACTCATCGTGATTAATCATAAGTAGAATCTAGCGACATTCGATAAACAGCGATCTGGATTGTTCTACGGAGTAGTGTCCAGCAGGTTTGATTGGCAGCGCGAAGTGATCAGGCGAAGAATGTGTGAATAAATCATGTGACCTTTCTGCTGAAATACCTCCGCACTGGACGTGTTCGGATGGACTTTAACACAGGCCATCAGCTCCCCCAAGGAAAATGGAAACAGGAAATATCAGAGTGTTCCGAAACGAATGTGTCGAGTAAGTGATCAGTTTCTTCAGGCAAAAACAATTTCTTAGTTTAATATCTGATTTTATATGGTCTAGTCTCAGCGGCCGACCTGTAGAGATTATCATTGATGAGACTTCATTCCACGTCAGCGAGAAGCTTATCCGTGCTGCATCGCCTTTCTTCGACAAGGCATTTGGCGGCGAATGGGATGAGTCCAAAAGCCGAACCATCGAGCTCAGAGAACACGATGCCGAAGTATTTCGAACGTACCTGTATTGGCTTCACCTTCATAAACTCGCAGTACGAAACGATGAACCCGGATTCGCCGGTAACGAGGAGTACATCCATTTAGCGAAAGCTTATGTGCTGGGGGATTTTTTATCAGACTTTGAATTTAAGGACGCTGTTCTGGATGCTATTTTAGAGAAGAGCAACTCGGAGGCACACGATGGGCGAAAGTGGAATCCTGTTGGGCCTGTCATTCGCCACATCTACGACAACACCCTGGATTGCTCGAAAGCAAGGCAGCTTCTCGTGGATCTTTATACGCTCCACGGTCGCGGCGACTGGTTGCGAGATTGGGCGGATCCAGAAGATCTCCCAAAGGAGTTTCTTCTCGACCTCGCAGTGGCTCTTCTTGACAAAAGAGTTCGGCCAAAGGCCGCTACCCAGCTTGGCCCATGTCACTATCATCAACATCAACCCACCCAGAGCTGCTACAGAAAAAAAACGCCGACGAAAGAAGCAGCTCCTTCGTCGACAGCCTCTAGCATCTAACAGAAAAACACGGCGCGTGCTAGCGGCGGACTGTGACGGACTACCTTGCCTGAAGCAGCGCAAATAAAGACATCCCATGTGAACGACGGGGATCTGCACACACCGATCGTAGGTGAGCTGCTTCAGCCCTGTGGGGCAGCAATTCGCCAATATCGAGGGGATCTACGGAGTACTCCGTATGGGGCAATAAGTTTTTGCATGGCTACTGGTACCACGCGAATAAGTTAGGCAGGCAAAGCGGCTAAGGAAGCCCAGCGCGAAATTAATGATAGGATTTTTCAGAATTAAATCACCTAATACCCCATCGGGTAGAAGCAGTCACAGAATCCGAAGGCCAGTACACAAAAGTATTAAGCATTTATCGTAGTTGCTCTACGGAGTAGCGACGGCAGTGTGGAGGAAACCCAAAAAGTAGCAAAAGCCTTAATACCTCCCACTATAGTCACCTAAAAAACGGAGAGCAATGTAACGTCGCATTAGCTAGTAGTCGAGAATCTCAAGCGCTTCTCGCACAATTGAGAAGGCTCCCCCCAGCTGAGCGTTGCTGCGTATTTGGCAAGTCAGCTGGTGCCGAACAAGATCCAAATTCTCCTCGCTGGTTTGAGAATAAATATCAATGTTATGAGGGACGCCATTGATTCTTACAGCGACGTCTGTGGCAAGTTTGGCGTCCCTGAGATCATATCTACCCATTTGGACATATTCTAGGCGCTTGTCGAGCTGCTCAACAGCGAGGTGACGACGAGTTGCATCTCGTACAAACCTCCTCTACGCCGGGGAATGGCAGCATACTAGTACAGCACCCGTTCCACCATACTCCACTACGAGTGGCTACTAGATGGCCCCGCACACGCCTTGCTACCCTCCAAGCACTGGTGTTGCCCGCCACGGCCCTAATTGCCCTTTCTCGATTGATACAGGACGGTAGTTATTCGAGTCGTCCATTTTCAACTGTTCGCCAACATCAACGTACTACAAGTTTTGGCACGGGCGCTTTGATCTTAGGAAACATTGCTTGGGTAGACTGGACATCTTGAGGTAGTCGACTATGGAAATTTGCTTTAAGGAAAGTCCCTGCGGCTTTGCTAATTCTGTGTAAACCGCTTCCTGTCAGCGCCTAATCCTCCTCGCCTACATCCCTCCGCAGTTCGTGCCTTCGCCGCCAACAATCAGTCTACGTGTTCTAGCGAAGAGCAAAAGTCGAAGTCTTCGTCACTGTGCCGTGCTATCATGCCACCTCTTCCTTCGCGCGTCTCCTCTTCTCCAATTGATGCATCAGGTTCAGCCAGGAGCATGTCTCGAAACGAGCAAACGATGTTCTGTACGCGTGCGCCAACAACATTCTGGCAGCCAGCTAGCTGCTTCTCGGCCTTTTGAATAGCCTTCCCCTCCCTCTCGTCCAGCTCTGCCCGCTCCTTCGCTATCGCGCTTCTTTCTATGTCCAACAATTGCTTCTGTGTTTCTTCTTCGTCCCGTAGTCCTAGGATCTCAAGATCTACCTGTGCTTGAAGGAAGAAAAGCGGTCTGAGGAAGCGCGTCTGGCGGAGCGCCGTTGTTAGGTCGACGGCGTCTTTTATACATTGTTGCAGCTGTGTGACCGATATGTTGATGCGGATTACGGCTACGTGACGTATGAACGCCATCGTCTGCAGCAGTCGTTCCATCGCAGCTGTTGGCAGTTCGCACGCGGCAATGGGCCACTTGTGCTTGAGCAGCTCATCCTTCCACAGGTGAAGCTCTACACCCTCGGCGCAAACCCACTGCCGTTCTTCCAGCAGCTCCGGAAGGGCTTCTTTGGCAAACCCAAAGCATACTTGCTCCATAACTCTTTGCAGTTGTACCATCAGCTCGTATTGCACCTGGAATGGCAACCGAATCGTGCAGGTCGCAGCATCAATTTCGTTCGTATGGCCCACCGCGGCCAGTAATTCGGTCCATTCTTGCAATGGTGATTTCTTTCCTAAATCGTCATTCGCATCGCATGGCAGCTGAGCCCTGTTCGGTTCGCCGATTCCAAATGCAATCCTACAATGTTGACACAGTGCCGGGACAGCTGCTTCGTTCGGGTCTGGTGGGCTATTTTCTGCATTTTCCATGTTCGAAGTAATGCTTATGGTGGGAAATACTCGTGGGAATCGTCGACTTGCCAGACAAGCTGACTCAAAAAGTCCATCCGCCATCAACTTCTGTGCGATAGACACAAGTCGAGGAGTTCCGTGCGCCTCGGCAATATCTTTGAGCGTGTCGCCTTCTCCTTTAGACATATGCTCGTAGATCAGTTTGCGGATGGGCTTTGTCCTCCGCAGCTTCGCTTTGTCTCCCACGAAGACATGTCTCAGGGCTACATATACTCGCTCAGGATAGAGGTCTTCCGGCGACGCCATACCAGTGCCGCTTAAATGGTTGCACCTGAGCGGCTCCAGTACGGTCGGCTCGCTGATGCTTCGTGACGCTCCACCTTCCGTACCCTGTGCGAGATCAACAAGCCCTCCGAGCGACCCAGATAAATCATGCTCTGCTTTCTCCCTGATTTCGGTCCCAGCCGTCGCCGGTCCCGGTGGTCGGAAAAGGTCTGGGAAGCGTCGACTCGCCAGACATGTCGAGTCAAATATGTGGTTCGACAATAAGTCACCTGCTATCGACGATACGCGGCCCATCCCGTGGATTTCAACTATATCCCGTAGCGTGCCGCCTTTGTCTTCCCGTAGGTATCCCCTGACGAGCTTTCGTATTGCCTTCTTTTTCGTCTTACCGTCTTTACTCTCCAGGTCAGCAGCTTTGCCCTCAAAGACGTGCCTCAGGGCAACAAAGATCCTTTCGGGGTATCGATCCTCTGCAGACATTTTTGTCGTAAAATTGAACAGTTCTGGTGCTTGGGACAAAAACAAGGGAAAGTGAAACGAAGAATCTGCGAAGAGTGCACCGAAATGACGACTTATGCCATGCCAAAGAGGGCACCAATAAAGTTTGTCGCTGTTATCTCAGCCACCTGGAGCTAGTCACCTGCGCGTCCGAAGTCAAACAGCCCATGAGAAGGCACTGACTAGGACAGCGTCGGCAGAGCCGGCCGTGATGTAGCTTAAACCTTTTTAATAGGTAAAAACACTAACCCTCCAAAACCTTTGCATATTGTGAACATTGGCCTTAAATTGTTGTTTGACGCATTCTAAATACGTTAGGGTGTTGATACATGCATCAGTCTTCTTACCACTGCGCCGCGGCATAATAGATCTAAAGTCTAACGCCGGCTTCGGATCATCTTATGTACCTTGCATCACAACAGGAGTTAGCAAGTTATACGGGCTTATCGGTGTGTCTGAGAGGCCATTACATTAAAGAGCATCGGCGACCGACGCAAACGAGCGGCGGCGCGCCGTAGATGGGTGCAATATATCTGTTGTTGTCCCTTTCGAGCCCTCGAAATCCCCAACATACTGTAAGATTATTGTGGATAAGTCTCGCACGGCGGGCAGCGCTCGATCTAACGAGTGTATAAATGGAAAGTGTCGGACTTCGGTTTGAACATGCATGAAAAAAAAAGGAACATAGATGTTATTCGCGGATAATCTCCAGATGCTGTTGACAAAGTATTGATGCAAGTTTGTGGTGAATAGCAAGAAAAGCTTCTACAGCATTCCTATCGTTGGGCTCAAGTAAAAGCACACTCTGTGGATTTCAGAAGGGTCGAACTTGTTGGGCCCACCAGCAATTATGAAAATACTGTTTTAGAGCTACCGGCGGCGACACATTAAATGCTTTCTTCAGAGCCCCAGCATGGTGCAAGTGTAATCTTCTGATGTTAGTACGATATCTTCTACTTCAATAATATCGTCATATTCTGCCTTCTCTTTCGACATATCCCTGGCGCATTATAGTGCAGGCAACCTCTTTTTGTTCCCTAGAACGAGCGTCCCAGGTACTCCGTGTGTTAGTGGGCTAGCGACGCGCTAAAACCGGTATCGCGACTCACCGGAGCGGCTGCGCTATGACTAAGGCGGCGGAGGCCAGAATCTGAAACAAAGCATTCTATTATCGTCCGGGTTCTGGCTACCATCCCCTTCGACAGACCCATATATCTTTGACTACATCATTTTCGTTCAACAGTGCAGTAGACATTGACGCCACAACGGTGATGCAGACATGTTGGCAGTGCAACAATACCTTGCCGTGTGAGATAAGGATCCGATTGGAGGACCGTGAAGCGCTTGCACAAGAAACCGACTCGACGCCGCCAACCTTGTAATTCTTCCATGTTGCAACACATTGCGGCTAGAGGTAGAGCCTTGCGACAGGTCTCCCGCGCCGCCCGGAACCATCCAGAGTCGCCATTCACAACCTTGACCAAAGCCAGCGCCACGACTCGCCTGGCGCGCCATAACGCAACGGTCCGAGGTGAGGCAGAATGGGTTTGTCGTCCTCGAGCCATGATGAGCAGTAACTCGGCAGAACCTTCTCGGGTCTCCGGGACCGAAACCTACCTCGATTACACGTCGAGCCCTGACGTCGACTTTGACCTTATCAAGTCAAACATGACGTGCAAAAAGTTTCACGACTCGACCTGGGGCTTTGTGGTAAGACAGGCTTCTCACTTTCTCTTCTTAAAATGGTGCAAAGGCGCATCACATTGACGTGTAAAGTCTAGATATATCGGTGTTCTGAAGGTAATCAGACGGCTTGGGTTCGCCTGCTGCAAGCCTTGCGCAGCAAGATCCAGGAAGATCTCAGATTCTATATCCGGGAAGATGTGTTAAAATTCCATGATCTTCACGCCATCGACGATAAGACACTCTAGTACGTTTGGCAACGCGTCTATGTTGAGTCAGCCACTGCTAACAGCCGTCATTAGCGGAGCCACGTCCCACCAAGTGCGAGATCACTTCCAATGTTGGGTCCCAAAGAACCTCGAGGGCCGTCTCCGGACGGATGCTATTAACCTGCAGGACGACGTGGGCTGGGCACACGCAACATCTACGCCCAGATACGAATATTGTCTCTTTGTGGATGATCTCTGCCTCGAGTCCGTGGATTATCCCGGTATTAACTCGCCAGTCGTGAAGCTTCTATGCAAGCAATGGGAGTCCCCATTTCACCCACCGGATAGGAACTACACTATTCCCGCCCCATTCCATGATGGTGTCACTGACCACGAGGAGGAAGATGTGGGCTGGATGTACATGCCGCTGCAGGAATACCTACACAAGTATGACTTGCTAGGCAAATGTGACTGGGACGACCAGTATGTGAGACCCCCATACATTGACGGAACCGAGGACGAGAGTGAGTTTGTGGGACATTGGAGGCAGGAGTCGTTAAGCGAGGAGGCTTAAGCTGGTAGCACTTTAGATATTTTAGTTAGGAATAAATTAGTAACTAAAATAGATAGCTACTTTCTCCCTAAGGCCAAATAGCTGTAGGTTTTAGCCTTAGCTGACTTAAGATAAGCTCTGTGGTTAGCCTAACTCTCTACGTGTTATATGCACGTTTATTGCCTTTCCCCCTTTCCCCTTAACAAGTTACTATTACTGTATAATTAGCCTAATGTCTGTTAGACTTTGGTTGCTAATCCTCTTGTTAAGATATTCTTGTGAAAATAATTTGCCTGAGAAGCATGCTACAGCTCTAAGCTGGACCAGCTGCTATGGATTCCTTCTGCATTCACCTTCCATTTTAGATAACCTCCTTTCCATGACTCTCAGCATGTACGAAGACGAGGCTACATTAATCAGCATGACGCATCTTTAATTAACATAGACAAGACATATTACAGGTTAGCCCTATTGAGGTAATTTTGCTATTGGTGGTAGATGTCATGAGTATGTTTGAGCGTCTGTCCCACCAATGGGGTGGTAACTTGTTTCAAGATGTCTCTGCCTCTGAATACGATAGCAAGTGGCAGTTTAGCCGATCGTAACCGAGGATACGATGGCAATCGACGGTGACCAGTCAAAAAAAGGGAGAATTATAGTGAGCTATTTGGTGAAAGCGAGGCGAAAAGGAAGAAAGCTGGCCACTGCACGGCACTGGATAATCACAGCTTATTTATACGGACTAGAGGTCATAGATCTACCTCAGGCTAGAGGTCATAGTCTAAGCATCGAAGTAAGAGGTCTTTACGTGGACGAGGATCTGTAAGAGTATAGTAAGAATAGTGAGTAGCGCGAACAAAAAGAGGAAGAAATAGTTAGCGACACAAGAGAATTAAGATAGTAGCATAAATATAAGAGGAACGTAAGGTTTAACTTGTCTATAATAGAGGCTTCAGAGCAGTGGAACTATGTTGTGGGCAGCATTGATGAGTGTCAATAAACTTACCACTTTTTGGTAAAATTAGTTACACTATAAGAGCCTTTAAATCAATCGTATTATATAGCATTAATTCACACTATATACCAGTAGCTCTAACTTGATTATATTTAAAAAGGCAAGCGGTGAAGTTTCGAGTAAAATCGGCTTTTCAAGGAATGAACTAATCCCACCACCAAGGCTCCATCAGATTTGGGCAGTAATGCCGTTCAGGGCTCTTTGGTATGCTATACTCCTTGCTACAACGAAGTCGCGCATTCAATACATTAATCTCGACGTTATTGCACAGCAAAGCGTAACCTGTAAATTCAACCGCTGTCAACTATAGAAGGATGCCTAACTGCCGGGCCCACTTTCGCGCAGTCTATGACGCCAACTGGGTTGCGTCTCGGACTTCAGGCACTTCTGGCTGTCCGAGATTCTCACTACTGCTCGGCAGCGGCACGATCGGCGTGTTTTTAATTGCATAATTTTGCGCTACCGGGCGATCTTTCATTTACTTCGGTGTGGAACGGACCATTTGAAGCCAAATTCCCGCTCGTGGCCGGCCTCGCGCCCGGCCTAAGGATGTGGCCGAATGCCGAGTATAGAGACACAATGGACACTCGACGACTCCGTAGTGCTTACGGGCGGAATCGAACAATCGAAACAATCGAACAAGTGGCTCACTTATTATATAAATTCAACGGTGTAAGCTGGAATATCCGCATTTTAATGTATTCTCATCAGTAACACAACAACAATAAACTGATCCAGAAGGCACACCGCAACAAGCTTACCTGTTACGCAGCGTGGCACCTATTGACAACGGCCGCATATATCGCCATGGATTCTCCAGCCAAAAAGCCACTCCGAGTCCTCATTTCCGGCGCTGGTATCGCTGGTCCCGCCCTAGCATTCTGGCTTGGCCGGCTCGGTCACTCATGCACCATCATTGAGCGATTCTCCAAGCTTCGCGCAAAGGGACAGCAGATCGACATTCGCCGACAGGGTGTAGAAGCTGCGCAGCGCATGGACATCTTAGAGGAAATCCGCAAGCGCTCGGTCGATGAAGCAGGTATGCAGTTTGTCAACTCGAGCGGCAAGCCCTTTGCCGTGTTCCCAAAGCTTGAGATGAAGCCCGGCGAGGACAGGGGTCAGCAGGGATTCAGTAGCGAATTTGAGATCATGCGCGGCGACCTTTGCGAACTGCTCGTCGAAAAAACTAAAGGTACGGCCGAATACAAATTTGGCTTGTCTGTGACAGGGTTTGAAAACGCGGCAGACCACGTCCGCGTCACATTTTCGGACGGAACATCGAACACCTACGATATGCTGGTCGCCGCCGACGGCCAAGGTTCGAGGATACGCAAGATGCTTCTAAAGGACGAAGATGCATCTGTCGATTACTCTCGCGACCTGGGTGTCTACATGGCTTATTTTTCTATACCTCGCGAACCCGAAGATGTCGGAATGGCGTCCATCCACGTATCTCCGGGGGAGAGAATGATCTTTACTAGGTTCCACAGCGAGACGCAAGGTCAAGGCTATCTCTGTACAATGGCCCACGGGGAAAAGATTAAAGAAGTTTTAAAACAAGACATCGATAAGCAGAAGGAGCTTTTTGCCGATATCTTCAAAGATGTAGGATGGCAATCAGGCCGACTTATTGATGCGATGCAAAACTCTGAAGACTTTTACGCTTTGTCGTCTACTCAGATCCGTACAAAGGTCTGGTCCAAGGGTAGAGTCGTCTGTCTCGGCGATGCAGGGTATGGCCCGACCTCTTTGACTGGCATGGGAACAAGTCTAGCATTAATAGGTGCGTATATTCTGGCTGGAGAGATTAGTCTGTCTCCAGACAATGCGCAGCAAGCTTTTACAGCGTACGAAAGGGTCCTCAGGCCATATGTCGAAAAGGTTCAGCAAATTCCAAAAGGCATGCCAAACCTGGCCTACCCTAAAAAGCAATGGGGCGTCAAGATTCTTCAGCTTTTGCTGAGCGCAACTACGACTTTGAAGCTTGATAAGGCTTTCCAGACAAGATTGGTCAACCGAGAAACTTGGAAGTTGCCGGAATATCCTGCAATGGAGATATGAATTTCCACTCCAAATGGATTTTACTTGTGGCTCATCAAGGCACAATCGGCACCAACCTCATACCAGTCACAAGCTTGCTCGTAGATTGTGAACTGAATCTTGCGAAATGAAAGAATCTATTGTATTGGATGGGACGGGGTCAATTTGGTGTGCATTAATAGTCGGAGTGGTGTCACGGTTATGATGTGAGCAGCTATGGTCATGTGATGCCTGCAGTGGAGTGTGTTGTCCTTGATTTCTATCTTATTTGACGAGGAATTTGACGGCTATTTATACCTGAAATCCCTCTCTAGATGCCGTCAGTCCAGGCATTCCGTCAGACCTTCCTGAGTTTATTGAACCCGATAGATTCCTGTTATTTCTATTTTTTTTGCTGTGGCAAGATTCGGTGGCTTGAGCTAATCTCTTGGCGCCCTTTTATTGTTGTCTATTGCCTCGCATCGTCGCGTGCGAATTGACTATTTAGCTCTTTTATTGTGAGCCAAAATAAGGTTTTTGCTAGCATCTAGAACAATAGAAATATTCGTAATACAAAGGCCTGAAGGATTGAATTAAATTTCACTGGATTAAGCGTAATTCCGCGCTTGCGCATGTGACGCCTTGTTGTCCTGTTGCGTGTGACAGTTACGATGATGATGGGGCTGTTGGGATCTTGGCCAATTTCGACGAATACAGCAAAGTCTCTGCAAGTATACGAGTGATACAAAATACACAAAATTATTTAGTGGGACTAAATACTCTATTGGAACAACGTGGCTGTTTCATAAGGGACGATCTCTCTGTTCTTCGGCTCAATTCTTCGGGTTATTTTCATTCTCTTACTCTAGCCGTTTTCCGACGTCGGCTGCAGCCACCTGATAACCCCTCAGCATCATAACCATATACGGCATTGATATGCCTTACAGAAGCAATTCTATAGTCAAATACAAGCCTGCTGGCATGAACTAAGGAGGTAGCTCGCTGTCTCAGCTCCAGGACGAAGTTTGTGGCGCATTTTGTTCCTCCGCGGTCATCTCGCTTACTTTTTCCAAAACTAGATGAAGCTTTCTCTGGAGTAACCAACCCTGCCACTGTCGTAGGAACACACTGACGTGAAGCGACTATGATTCTTGTAGAGGTGGCCCAATGCTCGAGGCCTCAGATGTACCTGCGGCCGACCACCGGCGGCGGTCTAAATTCCCACGGGCAAACGCCAACATCGTTTGGCCATAGCCACGCAATCTGCCCACGCTTCCGGCAGTTATCTTCTCCCTCCATATCCCACCACTCGCCGTAGTTCTATTTGCGTTGCAATAGCTATAGCTGTAGTTGGAGACAGAGCTCAGCACTACATCCTCCACCTAATGCTCTCCCTTTCAGCTAACCGGCCGGTATGCTGACCGCAGCAAGTGGGAGACCTGAATGATCCAGGCGACTCGTACGTAACTGGCACGCAGATCATCGAGGGCAAAGGCATCATCAACGCTTGGACCGACAAGGTCTTCCTCATAACGGGCGTCACGTCGGGCATTGCGGCTGAAACTGTCTGCGCTCTTGAGAAACAGGCGCTACTATTTACGGAACGGTGAGGAAATCTGACAAAGCTAAACGAGCCTTGGGCTCGTTACCGGATATTGGGCGTGTGAGGCTCCATTATTTAGACTAGACGGAACTGGAAAGCTCCGAGTCTGTGCAGGGTGTGTGGGTACCTTTTAGGTGTGCCATCTTCGTAGGACTGATGATCAGATAGGGCCACAAAGATTCCGCGTTGATAGACCGTAATTTCCGGAACCAGTTATCAGTTCAACCTTTCTCTTATATATCTACATAAGTTTGATTATTATGGATAATGATTCAGCCATATGTTTCTTGCCGAAGGTCCAACATCCGATCGGGAAAGTGGATGCATGGGGACTTAGAACTTGAACGTTGTTACGGAGTACTTTATTCTCGATATCGCGCCGCCTTCGCTGGATTCGCGATATGTTCCGTATGTTGTGTGAGCGTAAATTCTTAAATTAGTCTCATACCCCAAAGCGACGAATGTATTTTTTTGTCCTGTGCATTATAAGAATAAGCGGCAATTAATTTCGAACTTATATTTCGTAGGCGAAGGGTCAATCATGTGTTGAATTGAAACGGTGTTTGGAGCGCATAGTCTCCTATCAAAAACCGGCGAAGAATTTTTTTTTTTTTTCTATCTAGAGCGACGTGGTGTGTCTTTAAACGACCCCTAGTCGTCGTCTCGTCACTGATCGAATGTCGCCCTCCGAACGTGGATGGTGGCGCGAAGCCGTAGCTGTGTTGTTAGATCTAGGTAGGCTACTCACTTCCAACAGGTCCTCAGCATGTTCGAGATGATACAACAACAAATACCGGGCGTGACTTCTTTACGCCTCGTCAAGACTCTCGGGTTTTCATCATTATGGCATCCCCCTGTAAGCCACGTAGATGTCTTGGCAGGGAGTTAGGTATTGCCGCTCCTAATCTGATTGGTCACAACAGAACTCCGCTCTACCAATGACCGAAAGCGTGCGTCAGATGCGGGGCGATAATGCGCTTCATTCGCAGAACATATGTAGGTAGACGTCAACACGCCACGTGAAGCCTGCAGTTACGAGTCGCAACAATGGAAGAACTGCTAGTTCAGGCTATTTGTATCCAGGCCCAGACCGATCAGTAATTCTCATCCAAACAGCACAGGATTCGTGACTTGGAAGCGGTTGCAGGTATTCCACTAATTTCAGTGACAGACGACAATGACTCGCCGTGCCCGAGGTGTATTCCTCGTTCGCCTGTAGAGACGGATTGTGGGGCAGTGCACCTCTTCTACAATACCGTGCTGAGTTCTAGGACGGAGAAGTTACAAGGAACAGTTGACTTCTCCCTTATCTTAGCCTACTTTGAAAGTGTAGCGCAGCCGTACACGGTCCCATCCCTCAAAACGTAATAAACAGACTTACACCAGGCGTTTATATATACATCACCCGAAAGACTTTAGTACCACACAAAATTGGAGAGAGAACCAGGAGTTTTTTGAAGATGATAGTTGAGAGAATAAGTTATGGGGGTGCAGAACGCTACGTTCAACATAAGTAGGCGCTCGTGGCTGCGAGTGCTACGACCAGATATATTGTTAAATCACAATACCAGTCTAATTGAATGAAAACCTCAGCCAGATGGCGTCCCGATTCTGGGGTCCTGTGCTATCTTTGACGTTCTGAGCAAGCAGTGTGTCCTGCTATGTCCTTGCTGTGTACCCTGCTGTGTCCCCTGCTCCGTTGCCTTGAGTGTGCATAGATCCCGTCTAGCTCCATGCATAACTTCCGTGATGGGAAGTTCAATCCTTCGAGTCTCGTGTACGTATCTCGTGAGCATAGGTGATAACGTCGATGGATGGTTCTTATTACGAGAACCATTGCGTTTTCCATGTCTGGGGAAACGCAAAAGTTAGATTATCTTCAGCGCACGTATGTCATATCAACTTACTTTATGGCACTATGCACTTGCTCTGGCGCATGTGTGTCTTTCCCACTGCCGGTATTGCTATTAGGGCTGTAGGTCGACATGGTGGTCAACTCTTCCCACGTATTGTTATGCTGCAGACCAGCCATCGTCAAGAAATGAAGAAGAAGAAGTGTGTAGCTCTGACTTAGGTTGCTCAAATCAACAACGGGCAGAGAGTTGAAGTTTAAATACATAATCAAGAGAGGAGCTTGCTGCAGTCGACAGTGCATATTTCATAACTCATTTCCGCTACTAATCGTTGCGTCTTCTTTTGTCGTTATATTGCCCCATGTTTCTTGACTCGTGGCGATGCCCAGAGGTAGAATGTCAGAGACCACCACCTTCGATGACCCACGCGGGGTCGTATAGCTATTGATGCACCTAAGGCTACCGAAGGAGCAATTTAAAATCCTAGTCACCACATCCCATCATCCAGCCAGCCACAATCAGTATCCACGTAGTTCCATTGGCTGTACGAACTGTACATGCGGATGCCGCCCCGAATTCCCACGTGGTCTAAGCATGGGAAGTTGGACCGGAGGGTGGTTGTCGTCATTCGTCTAGTGCGGAATGCCACGAGTTGTTTGATCTCTACCCTCGTTGCTGCTTAAGCCTGTTTAGCTGCGTCACAATCATCCCGCTTGGGCCTTCTTGTCCTGACACCACGCAGATCAAGAGGCTCAGTAATCTTGTCAGCCCTGCACAGGGCTTAATTTATAAGCTTTCTGCAACGGTATTTTGTTGTCGACTCATGTTTGGTTACCTACGGCTTTAGGACCTGCAAGTTGATAATGGTAGCGCTGACATTTGGCGCAGCAACTGTAGCACGGTGCCCCATGCTCTACAAATTCACCCGAATTATCTCTTCATCAGCGGCTCTGTGCACCCGCTCACCTTATTTGAAGAAGAACCAACAAGTCGGTACATTCTGCATGTCTCACTACCGCTCCCAGCATAGAAAGATCCCCTGTAACATTCGAGGGCGGATTACCACAACCTCGCATGTCTTCGTATTCATCGCACTCAAGACTGTTAGTGATGGGGCACCCAGACAGTAGTGTCACGATGTGAGCAACTATGGTTATCTGATGCGTGCAGTGGAATGTGTTGTCCTTGATTTCGATCTCATTTGACAAGGAATTTGACAGCTAACCCTGAAATCCCTCTCTAGATTCCGTTAACCAAGGAATTCCGTCAGACCTACTTGAATTCATTAAATTCGTTAGTTTCTACTGTTCCTTTTTATTCTGCTGTGACAGGATTCGGTAGCTTGAGCTAATCTCGGCACCTCGTACTGTTGTCTACTGCCGGCATCGTGGCGCGCTACTAATTTTTCAGCTCTTCTATTATGGACCAAAATGAGGATTTTGCTAGCATCTAGAACAATAGAAATATTCGTAATCCAAAGGCCTGAAGGATTGAATTGAATTCCGATTCTGCGCAATTCCACGCACGCTCATGTGACGCTTTGTTGTGCCGTTGCGTATGACAAGCGGTGTTGACGCAATGTAAGGAAAAGCTTTACATCCCGTTCCCTCAAAGGTTGGACGGACTTGACTGGCGAGAACAGTGTGCGTCGCGTGGCCCAACTTACCGCCGCCGATGAGTAAAAGCTTATGCCTAACACAAGTGTCTAGATTTGCTCTCCGACTTCCGTCAGAGTTTCTTGAATTTGTCAGGGTCGTTAGTCTCCCATTACTCCTATTCATTTGTTGTGGTAGCACTCGGTGGCTCGACCTAGTTTCTCATTGTTGACTAATGCTAAGTTCTGTCGCTTGCAACTGAGTGTCAGCTTGTGGCCAGAAATGAGGTTTTTGCTAGCTCCAAGAGTATCAACATTTTCGCGGCCCTGAGGTATTTTGATTGAATTTTACAGAATTACACGCGATCTCGTGTGACAACTTGAAAAGTTCGACGCCAGCAAGACTGATCGAGCAGTCGTGCAGTCGTGAGTCAATGGGGAAGCTTTTTCAGGAGTATGGGAACGCATGAGCGCAACGCCACAATTTCAGGCGCACAAACATGATTCACTCGGCCTCGGGGCTCGACAGATCCAATCCTGAAAAAAAAAAAAAAATAGCCGGCCATACTTTTAGGAAGACAATTGCTTCTGTCAGGTGTATAAGTGTCGTGAATAACTAGATTAGTGAGGGAATTAGTGAGTAGCTGTGAGATTGTAAGATGACTGCAGGAGGTTTTCAACTGTGCAAGGACACGTCGGATAGCGAAAGAAATCGTCGAATTAAATGAGTCCGAATTCTAGGCACAAATGAAAGGAATTCTCTATGGATTTAGAAGGCATCAGATATCATCAATTCATCCTTTCCTACTATCTTCTATTACATACAATTGCTCTATGACTCTAGCCTCATTAACGTCACATGTGTTTGTACAAGATTCACGGCCGCTGACGCACCGACAGTTGGGGAATGGCTGTTCGTCCGCTTCCTACGTACTGAAAGCGGCGTATTTTATGCTTGACCCCTTCAATAAGCCACAGCATCATAGCTAATACAGATACAGGAATTTTAATTTAGGGTGGCAAGCCAAGTACATTGAGTATAATACTTGAGGAACTAGGGGATTTTAACAGCTCTTTAATAATTAGTGATAAATGATACTGAACTTGGGTTTTCCTGTTTTGGTCTTTTTTTCCTTTCAATACACTACACAACCTTGAAAATATTAGTCTTGGTCACCCTTTTGAGCGATTAAATGACTTCTGCCTAAATAATTGGGTGACTGACGTTGTTTTACTCCAGGTGGTTTAGAGAGGGCGTGTGCATAATTGCCACGTCAGTCTCTCATGCTCCGTAAAGGCCGCGTAATCATTTTAAGCCTTGAGAAAGTATGATGATGTCATTCTTGCCCAATGTCCTGGACTGCCCAGGAGTCCTCAGGATTGCTCAGATGCTGCTCGGGCACTCCTCGGGATAGCTGCGGGCTGCTTAGCTTAAAGCAGCCACAGCTCAGGAACCATTTCTAGAAAGGAAACTGGCTCCGTCGTGATTAATGTTTTGTTCAAGTCTGCCCTCTGAAGGGCATCGTGACACTTCTATATAGTCCTTCAGTAACCGGAACATTCCCTTGAATTTAGTGGCCTTAGGCCTACATTCCTTGGTATAGTGTCTCTTCTTCCACTATCGTACGAAATCTAGCTAATACGAGGCATCAGTCATTTCCGAAGGTGCCAATCTAATCTCAACAATTACCCAACCAAACATGGTCGGAGTGGAGCAATTTCGGAGGAAGAAGTATCTGCTGCATGCCTCAGTCAAGATGGTGGAGCCACACGTGGCCAGTGGGGCCGCTGATCAGTTACGTTGAGACGCATTCCAGGCAACAGCCAAATTATCCGGACTTCAATTTGCACCATTTGTCACTCAAGTCTTCAATGAGTGCATCACTCATCTGAGTTGACGCTAATAAATAAAAACTTAAAAGCAGAGCATGCTCCCTCTACATTTCAGCGCTTGTTAGCCCAAATTCCTCTCTTGTTTGTTTTGACTGTCAAACTCGAACATTATCACCTGGCTGCGAAAATAGAACGGCTAGTTATGAGAGAAATCGCATCATTATCATCTTCCATTGACTTTGGGGTGGATTCAGCTGCTGGTCGCAGGCCACGAACAATTCCAGGACCAAATGAGTGCGTTGTCATGGGATACCCATCCGCAGGTGGCATAGTACTCGGTGAGTTTACAGGAGTCGAGCTGGAGTGGCTTGGCTTGTCACGATCAACGGCAACTACCTTTCAAGAGTGCCTAAGGCAAGAAACGGAAGAAGATGCATTCGCGTTCCAATTGATGCGACTTGGCGCCCGCTGGTGGCCTAGTTACGAGTTTAGAGCCCGGCACGATGACGTGCATTATCCCTATGGCCATCACTACCCGGCTGACCTGCATGTCGGATATATAGAAGCCGAAGGCAAGAAAAATGCAGTTTTTCTTCTTAAGACTTTTTCAAACACCTCCCATCATCGCTTGCCAGAAGAGGACCCCCCTGAGAAGCCAAATGAATGGTCTCGACTAGCGAACTGCGTAACAATGGAGGAACGATGCGCTGTATTGCAGGAATTTGGAGCGACTATGTGGGATAATCTGGATCAATGTGCCGACATTCCACAGACATTAGCGGATGGGATTGCGGAGGGGAAGCGATATGAGGCATTAATGAAAAAGATGGAGGATCTAGAATATGTCGATCAATGGTTGATGAGTCTTTGATAAGCGCTTGCGTCGGCAATGATTGCGCAACAAGTATAGCAAGAGCTCTAGACTGTAGATTTAAAGAAACACAAATGAAGCCATCTCGAGGAATTAATGCTATTCAAAGAAGTGATAGGGGCTTGGTCGTGCGTCATGCGCTCCCAATGCGCCCTGTCGTAGAACCGCTTAATGTGCCATCGTTCGGCCTCGCCTACGCTGGAATTAAGATATTACTACGATAAAACATATCAGCAAAGGATGAAAGTAATTCTGCAGCGAAGGATTCATCCGTGCATGAGAGATGGGGTTCGGTGTTTCCGCTCCGACAGCGGCGGACAATTGGGCGGCGAAAACTGTGGGAAATGTCCGCACCAACAGAACAAAACATTATAAAACTCAGTTGGTAACCAAATTTAGAGTTTCGGGATTCATGACTCAGGAATCATCGAAGGATGGCGTGGGGTTCAGGATCCGGCGGCTGAAAGAATTTGCCGAATCATATGACCCGAACAGCCATTCTTAACCATGGGTTTCAGGCTTCTACATAGTGCAAGTTGGTTGATCATGCAGAGTGTATTAATAATATCCGAATCATGACACATTAATTCATTATTCGCTTTGGGCATGGCGGCTCCAATCACGCCACTCAGCCAGCATTGGGAGGGCCTTTCGTCGGCTACTTGCTTGAATATACGAGAGCGCCGAGATGCCCATAGCCTTCTGCCCTAAAGCAGCACGAAGTTATTAGGATGACATATATAACAGCCCTGTACATAAGTAAATGCATTTAACAACAGCTCTCCAGTTATTTTAAGTTCCGTTCTTCGGCTTCACTTTGGAACCTCTACGTCATGTCGTAATACAAGGGAGGGATTTTCATGCCATTTTGTACTGATTTGTCATGTCACCGGTAATTTCTTTTGGAGGTATAGTGTCCCAAGTAGAATAATGATTTTCATATACAAACTTTAAGAAGCTATAAGTACATGGAGCGACAATAGCGAAATTAGCCATGAGAACTGTGTATTGCAACCGGACCGGTGATACATGCAATCTTAGATTCTCCTTTTCGTTAACCATATGACCTTTTATCCATCTGAGCTGAGTTATGATCCTGTTCGCTGTCATTTTATATCTAGTTAGCGGCGTGCATTCTATGCCGCAAGCCAAGCCTGACAGATTTACTGCAGCGAAGGTAGCTGAAGGAATGTCAACACATGACATGAAAGATGCCTACCCATCACGCGATCAGGCACATATTGAGAACTGGTATGGAACCAGCTTGTTCGGTTGGGAGTGAGTAGCTTTCCTTCGCCTGTTTTTGAAATAATGTACTCCGATATCTCAAACGTAATCCCAGCATGCGATAAGACAGTATTTTGGTACTGTATTGGAATATTTCTCTACTTGAAGTTATAAATAACATATGTGCTTTAGCGGCTGTAATAAAGAAGACATCACCTGGGAAAGAGAAAATCATTGAGGCCTACAATGACGCTAGTAAGCTAGTTGACTATGATGGTGTCGCAACGAACCTCGACTTCAATTCAGCCGCGGCGCTCGAGTTCCTGGGACCTTCAGGCCTCAACAAGGATCAGCAGCAACAGATACAGGCCGTTTTCAACAACGTCGCGACCGTCAAACAATGAGCTGGCTGGTACACTCCCAACTGGATTCGCGTAAGTCTTCTTCTCTTACTCATTAAGCCTATAAGACGCTAAGCTCTATGCCTTGAGGCTATCTTTAGGTGCGCTGTGATGATCCCATGAAGTGGTGCACAACAGCTGGTGAGTCGGATGAACCTAAATGTCCTCCGCTAGTATCCGCTAAGGGCGAAGAACAGGTCATTGAAACCGCAGCATATGTCAGAAACCCGTTTGAGAAGGGAAACGATAAGTTCTCAGAAATCACATTCTGTCGATCAGTCTTTAGCTTGAGAAACCTGGGCAACGCCATGGCTCATGGATCGGGACCTAAAAACCCAATTCTAAAGGCTAATTTAAACAATTATGAGGGCCGAGGTAAATCAATGTCCTCTAATATCGGATTAGATCTCATCGCTTATTTCACGTATTTAGCTGACACCTTTCTACACGAACTTTTTCACCTTGACCTGGCTGCCAACTCTAAGAATAACAGTCCCAATCCACAAATACGAGACCTTCTTATCAAATTCAGGATCGGCTCCGGTAAAGATCGAGGCAAAATTACGAAATGGACCAAGGTGTACGGCGCGCGCGTCGCCAAGGTCCTTGCCAGGTTCCAACCTTGGCGCATGGATCAATCGCTGGGCTACTTCATTCAACGCAGCGACGACAGCCTCACCATGTTCGCCCTAGCGAGATATGTCCAGCAGAAGTTTGGGTACTATCCATATATTCCCATTATCTACGACCAGATCCAGGAGCTGCCGCTCATCCCACCCAGAGATAGCGACGATAGACCCGACTGGAGTTCCGTAGTGGCATTTGCGAAGAGCAATACCGAACCCACAGCATTCATCAACTTCACTGAAACGGAACCCAGCTCACTCAAATCCGGAAAATGTACCATCATGTACGACAATGGGTCCGGAGAAGACCTTGAGATTGGAACTCCATTGGATAAGTCATGGTATCCACAGTCATATTGGGATCAGCACGAAAGGTGGATTGAAGAGGTCAGAAATGCAACTGGTTCAGTGAATGGCGAAAACTATCATACTTGTAAATTTAACATAACTGAGATCTGGACTTGTGAGCCTGTGGAGAGCAACTTGTACGCCCGGGTCACGCTATCAGACGCCGCTGGTAAGCATATCTACCAGACGCCAAGTTCAACACACTCACCTGGAGTCCCGATCAATGACGCCCTTCCATGGCATTTAAAAGAAGATGGCATGAAGAGAGAACTAGTCATCGTTGGAGAGCATCAAAATGACTACGTGCAGTTCTATTATGGCGACCAGGCCTGGAGATCCACTGACCGGCAGGGGACGGCGAGCTGTAAGCTGAAGTCAAGCAACTGGGCAAGTGATGGTCCAACATGCCCTGGACCAGCAGAGGTAAGTTTCTCCGATGTATTTATTCGGCCTAGATGAATAGGCATGCTGATAATGCTTTCCACAGACACGCACATACGAATGCAGCTATCAGTGCTAGGTCTTAATGGACTTAGGCATACGAAGCGACAGGCATGCTTATCACATGGGAATGTATGTCCAAGGTAGAGTGGCATAGCTACAGGCTATAGATTGCAACTACCATTGTCTCGATTGCTAGCATTAATGAGGTGTGAGCTATTTTACCATAGGTGCTACGTATTGCATGTAAATTGCGTGTAGGGGTGTGGGATAATGATTGGTAAAAATATTCTATAAGAACTAATTACTTGATTGTTTTTCACGGCCGTTTTTGTCACGATTGGGGTTCTGATATGGTAGAATGAAGGGCAGGACGTAGTAACGAGGTAGCACTCTTTTATTGAGGGTCTTAATCTCTGACCTTCTTCCTAAAGATTTGGTCCTACTCATGCTCGTCGCTACCCCGCAGTGAAGAGGTTGCTAGCTGCATAATACTCTCCCCCGATAGAGTTAGGTGCATCGCTAGTTCACGACCTCGCAAGGGTCATCGAAAGCGGTCGTCTCTGACAATTTTAGTGTATTTTTGTAGAGCTTCTGTGGCTGGTTCTATAGGCAAATAAGTATCAAAATCACAAAACGGCAAAACGGCCAACGCGATCAATACCCCGGCGTTCGATGGATTGATGGCCCAGATGTGCCGGAAGTAGCAAATCGACACCTCTCCTGCAATCTTGTAGACCGGACTCGTTGTAGATAGAGACGTTAGAGAGCTTTAAAAGCGGCACTGGGACCTTAACGACAATGCTTAAGGGTACAGGGCAAGCAAGAGACTCAGGATTTTTTAGTTCAACAATCTAGACTATCTTAGAGCTCCATTCGGCACTGACAGTTAACTCGACCATGACCTAGACGCGACATACTCCATGTCGGCGCACATGACTAGCAGACGCACGTCGATGCTCTCTCGGGACGGGACGTCTTGATGTTGTCCGGGGAGAGGAAACGCGCCATGAGCGCAGGCTAGGTTGGCAGATTCAATATCCTTCCGAAAACAGACACTCCGTAGAGCTGGGTAGACTTACGCCAAGAGCCTGAGTCTTTGGAATCGACTGCTTTGAAGACCAGTATTTCGTCAGTTTGGTGGTCTGGTAACCAGTACCATCTCTGGTTCGTATTGAAATGAACCATGTAGTTCTCGGCAATATAACTCGAATAGATCACATCCGTGGGGACGAGATCGTTCTGATCGATGCTCTTCGCGTCACAGACTGCCAAGGGCCAGTCGCAAACAGGAAATCGGAGCGGTTTCCAGGCACTGCGAGGGTTGTTGGATCGTCCTTTCAGCGCGTTCTAACTTGGCCAGGGTGTGATAGGAGAACCTACGTAATAACCTGATACCTTGACTGAGTGATCCGCTGCGCGGCATCTCCGTATAACTCTTTAACAACTTTCTCGGCAGATTCAGGCGTAAGATGTGAAAAAACGATGATGAGAGGTTGACCAGTGTTATCTCAACCCGTCTCGGGACGTACCGATATGTGTCAGCAGACTCGGCTGCGGTTTGGGCGGGAGTTTTCCATCGAAGTATGGGAATTCCGGGATTTTCTGTCTCAGCTAAAGCAACAACCCGCGTTAGTCCTGGTGCGCAGACCTGACCGGAGAGAATGACTCGCCTGGTAATCCAATACTCGCACATGCCGTGCTCCCAGCATCTCCCTAAAGTAGTCTTCAAGCTCGCGGCAATACACCATTTCCACCTTGGACTTGTCCATAAATTCAGGGTACTCCATCTTTGACCGCAGGTGATGAACTGCGAACCCCTCGACATCTAGGGACGCGGCAGGAACACGAGAACGCATGCTATTGATTCGGGTCATGCAAGGCGAATGCTGCAAGTTATTACGTGGGAAGTCTTCCTTTGGATAGAACTGCAAGGTGTAGGGCTTGACCGTGTCCCATAGATCGGTTCGGTCTATGAAGTGCATTGGTGCTTCTGGCGGGGTATCAGCCGTGGCCACCGCCGGAAAGGGGAACTAGTAAAATGACTTACACAGTTCATCTTCACAGTCTTCGTCCGTCATTGCGGCCATAAGTCTCCAAACCGCGGTAAGAGTATAGATCGAAAAATTGCACTTTCTTGGGCGCGGTCCTCTCGTGGATACCCAATCCGAGGCATCCGCGATACTGCTCGCCTGCAGTCACACCGCCTCATTGGCTAAATAGTTCTCGTTGGGCAAAGCAGCGTTTGTCCGGGTAGGACATGGTGAAATACGAGATGTGATAATAGTAGCCATGGACCATATCACCTCAATTCGGCATTCCGCCTTTTGCCACCACCAGTGTAACCTTGGCATTTTGTTGAGTCCGATGTTAGATGAAGCGAGGTGTGCACCTAGCATCTGCTTATGTAAGGCCCCACAGCGCCAAGCCACACACGGTCTCACTGCGCTGCTGCGCAGCACCTTACATCGGATCCACTGTTTACTTATTGCTTCATTAGACGAGAACCCACATCTGGTGTTGACATCCACGTCCAAGGTGTACAGTACGAATATCTGCCCCGGCTCACGCTTCCTGCTCTTCCGGCCAACCCACCAACTAA